>ML791893.1:208076-234048 GCA_009831015.1 Picea engelmannii
GGAAGCATTGGCCAGTTTAGAAAAAGTCTTGATTAGGTGTAAGGAAACTAACCTTTCCTTAAGTAATGAAAAATAAAAAATGATGCTCACTAAAGGTATTGTTTTGGGACATCACATTTCCCGTTCTGGCATGAGAGTTGATCTGGCAAATATTTAAATCATCACACAAATCAGAATACCTTCCTCACAAAAGGAAGCTCGCATCTTTTTAGGACATGTTGGCTACTATAGAAGATTCATTCCGAATTTTACAAGCCTAGCTACCCATCTATTTAAATTATTATCCAAAGAATTTGAATTTAAGTGGGATGATGAATGCCAAATATCTTTTGAAATTCTAAAATAGAAATTGTCAACTACCCCTGTATTAAGAGGACCAAATTGATCCCTTCCTTTTCATATATGTACCGATGCCTCAGACACATCCCTTGGGGAAGTCCTTGGACAAAGAGAAAATCAAATGCCCTATGCTATTTACTTCGTCAATAAAAATCTATCTCCAGTTGAAGTTAATTATACGGTCACAGAAAAGGAATTGCTAGTTGTAGTCCATGCTATCAATAAATTTAGACACTATATTACAGGATATCAATCTTTTGTACACACTGATCATTCAACAATCCGATTCTTAATGAACAAACCTGTAACAAATCCTAGAGTTACAAGATGGATTTTATTATTACAAGAGTTTAATATCAATATTATTGATAGACCTGGTAAAGATAATCTTGTGGCTGATTTCTTATCTAGAATGATTCACCTGGGAGATAATGCACCAGTAGAAGATACCTTTCCCAATGAAAATTTATTTTCTATTTCTACATTCACTCCGTGGTATGCAGATGTCGCTAACTATCTTCTGACAGGGAAGATGCCTCAGAAATTATCTCCTAGAGAAAAACAGAAAGTAATTCAACTAAGTGCAAATTACATGTGGCACGATGATTGCCTCTACAAAACATGACCAGATTTGGTGATCAGGAGATGTGTAAGGGAAGATGAAATTCATGATATTTTACAAGACTGGCATGATGGCCCTTGTGGAGGATACTTCACAGACAAAAGGACTTCTTACAAAGTTTTACAATCAGGTTACTACTGGCCTCATATTTTCAGAGATGCTAAAACCTATGTATCCAATTGTGATGAATGTCAACGAATGGGTAAGCCTACTGCACAAGACCAAATTCCACTTCAAGCCCAAGTAGTCATTGAACCATTCGAGAAATGGGAATTAGATTTTGTAGGGCCCATTTACCCTGCATCTAAAAAGAAAAAGTATATACTTGTATGCACTGACTATGTGACTAAATGGGTTGAAGCAAAGGCTTTACCGGCTGCAAGTGAAAAATCAGTGGTAGATTTCCTTCTTAATGATATCTTTACTAGATTTGGTGTACCATGAGAAATTGTGATTGATCAGGGAACCCAATTTACCTCTCATATAGTCAAAGCTGTTAAAGAATAGTACCAAATCAAACACAGGAAATCTACACCCTATCATCCACAAGCAAATGGACAAGTAGAATCCACCAACAAAGTTATTGAGTCCATTCTTACCAAAACAGTACGACTGCACCATAAGGATTGGGCTGATAGATTATTAGAAGCCTTATGGGCTTATCGAATCACCTAGATGAATATAATGGGACATAAACCCTATGAGTTAGTGTATGGGAAGCAGGTGCTTCTCCCCATAGAATTTCAAATCAAAACCTTCAAGACTGCAGTACAGGTTGGCATGAATTTGGATGAAGCCCAACAACAAAGACTCTTGCAGCTTATCGATTTGGATGAATCCAAGTAGGAAGCACTTCAAAGGACTACCCTCATTCAAGAACAAAGAACAAAATGGCATGACAAGAATCTCAAAAAAAAAAAAAATCAACAACGAGATTAGGCCCTATTGTATGACAGCAGATTCAAGAACTTCAAAGGTAAGTTAACCACCCATTGGATGGGACCTTACGAAATTGACACTATCTATGATAATGGTTCAATCAGGATAAAGACAATTGATGAACAACAGACACCACTACTTGTGAATGGTCACTGGTTGTGAGTTTACAACAAACCTCTGTCAAAAGAAGAATTCTTGACTCGTATACTACAAAATTCAGACATGCAGATGATCAGTAAGGTAGGATATCCTCCTACTGACCCACATTGATTGATTGGTTTATTTGAAACTTTTTTTACATAGGTGTGGATTGAATTTTGTTAATAAGCTAAAGGTAACAAAAGACTCTTACCTCCTTTTGTTTTACTTTCA
Organism: Picea engelmannii; assembly: GCA_009831015.1. Taxonomy (NCBI): domain Eukaryota; kingdom Viridiplantae; phylum Streptophyta; class Pinopsida; order Pinales; family Pinaceae; genus Picea; species Picea engelmannii. Next base: position 210,349 of record ML791893.1, read on the forward strand.
CAAATTTTCTTTTCTTTTGTAAGAAAATTTTTATAATCTATTTGATCCTTCATGAACTTTCTAACCACCAGTTGTAGGTATCAACAATATTCTGTTCTGTTTCGGTACCAAAAATCTTGTTCTGGTCCAGTACCAGTTCGGTACCAGAGTCTATCCTTCTACAGCACTATCAAGACATATTGACAAAGCATATTTCAAAATCTTATGTCAATTAATCTGAAGTATGAAGCCATGAAACAACCACTTAAGATGGAACCACAAAGCCAAAATAACTATCAAATGGCAGTGCTTATGTTGACAACTAAAGGGAAGTATTTTAATTTCTTTTGATTCTGTTGCTGAGAAGAAATTTAATTTCTTTTGGTTCTGTTGCTTAAAAACAAAATACAGAGAGCGACACAATCTTTAGCTATGATTTCTCAAAGAACCATAATCTACTTTAAAGACTAGAAGTTGCCTTTACCCAGTATTTCAGCATGATTTAAAGGAAAAAAATACATTATCCTATAAGAAACTATCTCACCCTAACCAGATTTCAATAGTATTCATTGGATTATCTTATTAAAGAGTAACATATGAGTATATGAACACTCTCTACCATGGGCACACTACCAAAAATTTTATGGCAGAGGATGTACCAGTACCCCAAGGAACCTTTAGGTCATTTTCTTATGGACAACTTCAGACAAAATTATACATCTGGATCACTCTAAAGAAATAACATGCATAAAAGTGTATTTTTCCTTCAGAAAAATATTTAAAATACATACAAAAGAAGAGTATATACCTTCCAACCCAATACCATCCCACCCTGTAAAAAGGTTTTCAGACGAGCCTCCCCTGTCACTGTGAAAAACACTCTTTAATACAAACCAAAATAGGTGACTATGGACAAGAAGCCTCTGATGGAAAAAGGGTTTAAGAGACTAACCCATTGGGATACTGAATAGGTATGCTAGCAGCAGGTACTGGTCTGTGGTATGACTAGGAAAACCCATCAGGGTACTGAACATGCCTATTGGCCATGGGGCATTCTGCCTGGGGAAGGCACCTCTCACTAATTATCACAACTACCCCACCGAAGTACTGAACAGGCTTGTTGGTAGTGGGTTATGGTTGAAACATGTCTCATATATACTTGTCTGATTGAAAAATCCACTTTTTTCCATCTAAAACAAAAAGACTAAAGGTCATTATTGGCTTTCATGAGATACAAAATTCCAGATGAATCAACAATATAATTCTCCAAGCAAATATCCATTTGAGAATCGCCCTAAGTCAACCTACTGGTCTGACATCTAAATCCTACACTATCTAATAAAGAAACTTCTTAAGAGTGGAGCCCTAACTAGGGAGCCTAATCTACTCATATTGTGAAATTTATCTATAACATCCAATGATGGTAAAACTCCGAAGCAAGTTAGGTAGGATCTGTTCTTCTAGCAAACATATATATTCCCCTGTTTCACTGCTAAATGCTACCTCTGTCAATAATCCATTAAAATAAGTGAAATTTCATTTCTGGCATGAGATGCAAATATATGAGTATTCCTCTGTTTCACTGTTGAATTCTACCTCTGTCAATAATCCATTACAAAAGGGGCAATTTCATTTTTGGCATGATATCATATGATAAGTGATAAGCTGTACTTCTAGGATTTGATTGGTTCCTTTTGCTCTTATCATCTTTCTCCATTATGATATAAAATGATTGAATCTTCTTGCCTACATATATACACCATCTTCATCATGGGGGAGGGTCAAAGAGCCCCTTCAAAACTCTTTTCTAGACTCATATAATCCACCTGTAGAACCAAATACAAAGAAGATAAGCACAGAATAACAGAAGTACATGACATTCCCGTACCAAGTTTTCAAGAAGCTTCAGTCTAAAAGGATGAATCCTAACAATTTACAAGTAGTCACACATACTATGGGCATCGATCATACAAAGGTGAAAGCAAAGGTAAGATGGTATTTATTTTCCTATGATCATAAAACTACAATAAATATGAAAAGTTATAATAGATCTTACGAGCATAGTATTAAACCCATGCGCCTATCCCTCATACCTATATGCCTAAACCTAATTAATCCTCTCATAGCTCTTGAACATGGTTAAAGGCAAAAATCATATCAAAATATGAAGCATGCATAGAAATGATAAGCCACGAATATATTTCATCCTTAAACAATTCACGAACCCATCATATATCATGAACCACGATCCAAAATTAATTTCACCCCTGAAAATTCCAATCACCTATTCTAAAATGATGCCCTGATACCTGACGTCTTATCCTCGTCATTACAGTAACAGGTAGATATGAAATGGCTTATCTGGTGGCGAAGCCATCCAGATAAGCCTCATTTGTTCATAATTTTTTCTTGCAGCACACTCACTTAAACTTACCATTCGCAACACCATCACCATATTTCCCCTTGTCGTGATCTTTTCTCCAGTTCCGAGCTTGCTCCTTTCCAGTACCAGAACCTTCATCAATTAACTAAACCCTTGTGCTACAACACAATCCTTTTCTCAACTTATAACGATGGTCGTTACTAGACATGAACCAGTTTTCCAAATTTATAGGGAAACCGAGGAATACCAATTATGTCAAGAAAAATATGCTAGATTGGGGTGGATACCATTTCTGGAAAAATTTATAGGCTGGAACGAGAAGATATCTCAGGAATTTATGCAAGGTTATGATGGAGAAATGACATGTATAGGAAATCTACAACTGATAATTAATGAAGCAACCGTAAGGGAGGTTACGGGACCGCCTAGCAGAGGAGCTAAATACTTCAAAGGTGTGGGAATTAACAAAGAGATGTGCCAACAATTATTGAAGGTAGATCATCAGCATCCTGACTGGAAGAAATGGATCCCTAGAAACTACATCAAATAAGAATATCATCCAATGATTACCAACCTTAAACGATTTGTCACCTGTGAAGGCAGGTATGCCGTGACTTTCATTTATCACCTTAGGCTCCTATTGCATTTTGAAGGAGGCCCTGAAATCGATTTTCCCTATTTTCTATGGATGAGTTTGAATAAAATGGTAAGAGGTGTTAAATCCATATCCAAAATAGAAAAGACTAGCATCTACCATCAAGGTTTCATTAAAATGCTAGTTTTGCATGAGCTTAGGAAACAGAGGATTAGTTGGAAAACCCTTATCACACAACACCTTCCCATAGAAAACAAATCTGTGGAGGAAACCCAACATGGTCCAAAGAAAAGTAAAGAACCACAAGAGAAAAATATCAAGAAGGATAAGATAACTCCACCATCATCTAGGGAAATGAGCCAACATGAAAAGGCAGGGTCCTCTTCCACAGTCAACAAGACTTCTAAACGCTCCGAATCAAAAGGTAAAAACAAATTACTAGAGGATACTTCAACGGTGGCAGTTGAGAAAGAGGACCATCAGAAAATGATGAAGAAAAGGAAGCATAGCTCAGAAACTAAAAGTAAACAGTCTGTGGCACAACCCCTTGTCACCATTTCACAATTAGAGAAGAAGAAAAGGAATCCTGTGAGCATTCCTAATCTGGTACCTCCTTGTAAAAGAACTACAAGGAGCATGGCAAATAAGGGAAAAACAATAGTTAGTCCTAATACACAGGAAGATCCAATCGACCTTTCCTCCCCTTCTGAGGATTTACCAATCCAAGATGACATCCCTAGCCTAACCAAAGAGCAAGCCACTATTACTTTATGTGGGATTAGGGAGGAAGTCGAGGAAAGGGAGTGCACCCAACCAACAATGTTAGAATCAACAAAGAAATTGACAAAAAAAACAAATGAAGAAAAGGATTGGGGAATTACAAAAACAAAATCAGGAACTCCAATAGGAAGTAAAGGAATATCAACTCTTGGATATATATATCAAAAAGGAAAATGAGCAGTTGAAAGAAACCAACCAACAAATCCAAGATGACTATGAAGAGACCTTTAACAAGATCAAGAAGGTATTACGACTCCTACAATACGTTAGGGTAATCAAAAGGGAGTTAAGAGAAGAGGCTTCAACCATCAATATCATTGATCCACCCAAGTAAAGAACACAGTCTCAAGTTTTGAAAATTTTGGGTTTTGTTTTCAGTTGCATGAGGACATGCAATGATTTTGGCATGGGGGAATGTTGAGACCTGAAATTGACATTCTCATTACCCTATTATACTCTTCACCTATACCTTTTTTACCTACCTAAAGCTTGAGTGAATGAAAAAAACGCTACCAATTGCCAGTAATAAGGTCATAAGGTAAAAGTATGGTTAATTCATGTATTTTGTGGTTTATTGAGTTAAGGAATTAAATATTTCATGTACTAATGCTCGATTTGTCATATGTGAATCTTTGACCTCTAGATGTCTAGCATTCCTGTACCAGCTCTGTCATGATCCGGTACCTGCACACCAAGACTGCTACTCTCTTAATCCGGTACCAAACACATCCGATACTAAATCTTACCTGTTGCGATTCGATACCAACAGATAGCATCTGTTGTGATCTGGTACCAACAACACACGCTGTCATGATTCGGTACCACCTTTTGCGCCTTGTCGTGATCCGGTACCATCTACCTGATACGATCCGGTACTCATATGGAAGATCCCAATGCACTAAGTTAAGTTCCAGATATCATCTAAGTCAATTGGTGGACGTCTATTCATTTAGCAAGGTTATGATAAGAACAATTTGTTAATTGCGTCATCATCATGCACTTTGTGGCATGAGGATGAAGCTGAATATGTAACCAAATGATTAAACTTAACAACTGATTGATTTACAAATCACTTCGCCCCCTTGTGTTTCACGATTCAGACTATTAAATAGACATGGCAAGGATGGTAGAGGTAGTAGGAGAGTTAGCATATCATCAATATGTAAGCAGTGTATGATAGTACAGAACATATCCTGAGTAAAGATTAATGGAATGTCATTTTATCTCCATATTCTGATTATCTATGATTAATAATGAGTTGAGTTGTTAAAGAGAGTTTTGATTTTATGTTTTGAAGTGTGAGTGAGAGTAATGTGTGTGTTAAAAGCAAGCTTCCTGTTGAAGCGGCAAGGGCCCACCACCCAACAAAGGTCAGTCTCTTCGTAGATTAGCATTAGTGTTTGTTTTCAATAGTATAAACATTGAATTAGCAAAATCTTTAACTCTGTTAGATGATAGCAGTGTAGCTTAGATTAAGATTTCTATTGTATCATTGCTTAGAGATCTTTAATTGCTTTGTTTTTGCATTTGTTTTTGCATATGCTCTATTTCTGTTCTCTTGAATTTGATTTCCTTGAGTGATCATAGCTGTTGGCAGAAATAGTCAACACTACTTGGATAAGAACTAGTGAAGTTCATTGTGAACCACAACAAAACCAACATATTGACTATTGAACTACCCATGCTATGTTGATTGATGTGTGAATTCCTTTCAAAAAGTGTGGATTGCATAGTTAGTTTTATGGGTTAGACATCAGAGTTGATCTATCAAACCAATTCCATCTCATACTTGCATGTGCCATAATGGAATAGATAGCCTCTTTGTGAAAGACAACCAAGTGCATTATAATTTTCTATTTTGATTTGTTTCCAGCATACATAATCTAGTTTGATTGTGTACTTGTGACATTAGGAATTACCTTTCTTACTGGTGTCTTGTAACTCTGTTGATTACGAATCCTGGATTGATAATTAATGAGTGCATTATATTAGACATATAAGTAGCACAACAATGATTTCTAAGATTGAAGGAATGAATCTGAATCAAGAAAACCCTAAGGAAGCTCTAGAGGCTATAGAAGAACCCCAGGAAGAATAGAGAAAATATTGCTACAAATGAGAGAAGCCTTGAATGACCATCGACATGTCATATTATCAGAAATATTCAAAGGAAAAGAATGCATCGAAGCAAGAATAGGAGACTTCAACATTAACTATGTTCTAGATGAAGAAACATAGGTGAATATCTTGACAGAGAGAACTTGGGAAGCTATAGGGAGGCCTGCTATGATTCCTTCATTAGGAGGACTATGGTTATTCAGAGGAAAACTGATAAACCTTTGTGGAAGGCTCGCTCAGATACCTATGACTGTCAATGGAACTTCGACAGAGGAAGATGTTGAGATTATTAAATTTGTTGAAGACCACACCCTGTTTACCATGTTAGTAGGAAAACCTTGGATTGACAGAGAGCAAGCCAGATGAAAGAAATAAGAAGAAGTCTTGGAGCAGAAGAAACGAGAGTTAAAAGATTTCATAACCAGGAGGATCGCACACTTGATCAGAGAATAGGAGAACATATTGAAGCTATTTAACACTAGAAACCCAAATTTCGAAGTTGCAAGAACATTAGAAGACTCACAAGAGACTGAAGTACCTATCTCATATAAAGAAGAGGTGTTACCCCAGAGTCCTAGGAGAGAATCTCAACAGCACAAAGTAACTAAAACCATAGAAGATAAGAATCGGAATGGAAAATAAACTACCGAGATGAAGCTCACTGGAAATAATGCTAGGAATACAAGTAAGAAGAGAGCTAAGTTGTAGAAGGTTCCAGAAGGAACTTCCCAGACAAAAAAATTGCAGAATTGGAGCCTCGCCTGGATATCAAAACAATGACACATGGCATTTCTCCATGGCGAAGCAATATAGCCGTTAGGGATATTATAACTGATAGATCGATGCTTCAAACGGGCAGAAAGGAAATAAAGGTTTGTCATCATACTGTTAGATCGCGCCATAATGGATCGAACAAGAGTTAATGGAGGCTCATAATCATTGCAAGCAAACCATTTCCAAGTTGCCTACTTATCCCGTCATGCCATGCATGGAGAACACTTTTGCTAACTGAGAATTTGAAGTCCGCAAACTAAGTGAATTATATACAGTCATCATTGTGCTATTGTTGTTTGTTCTAGTGGCGTATCTAATATCATCATGACCCCGATAATTTTAATCTCGAGCATGTATGTCCGACGAGCTCACTGCAGTTGAAGAATCAATAACGAAATTTCTCCTTGACTTAATGGTTGAAAGATTCATGTCGGAGAGAGGAGTGTCTATAGGTGTACAAGCATCTTCGACGAGAGGACTGTCGACCTCTCCGTCCACTACTCGAGCCAGTCCATCCCAGCGAGTAGATGAAAAGAAAACTAATCATAGGGATGATCTCACGAATGCTAAGTTAATCCCGAGTATATTACCCACATATCTCCCCCCTCTGAGTGGCACGATAAATCATGACAGTGTGCCTAGAGAATTTGAGTACGCTTTGGTCACTCTGTACCTCTCAAAAGGGATACACGTAGTGCATGTAGAACAAGATAAGATCGCAATGTTGAAGTTTAGAAACTTCAACCTCGATGACAGGAAGGTGTAAAAAATGATCGCCCCGCACAAGTATCTGACTAGAACCAAGGGAAAGAACTGAAATATCGTCCCCCAGTCATGGACCATGAACCTCACGCAATCCACACTGCTCAATGTCATGAAGATTCCTCACTTCGATAGGCACCAAGAAGTGAATGTATGCATCAAGTTGATGTTGTCTTGCTAGCATGGAGGATATTTGTAGTTGAACCACTACATCATAGTGGATCCGACATTGATCAATCGGATCACAAAGCTGAGCACACAAGGCCCTGACCCATAGGATTTCTATCCCGGGAAAACCATGGATCGTGCTCTTGCGTAGAAGATTAAAGACACCTATGGAGATGTCGAGAAAGGAATGTGAGGCTACAAGGTAGCATCTATCCAAAGCGGTGCAGTGTGCCTATCCTATCAATTGATCGTAGGAAATTTATTTCACAAGAACCGACCCACCCAAGTGACTGGATTTGTAGTCAACCTCACAGGAAAGTGCGTGGAGGGCCTACAAATGAATTGGGTGAAGTACCTCATAAACCAGCTGGAACTGGACTACAAGGAAGTGGAGGACCAAGGATATGAGTTCCACTTCAGCTAGCTTCTCATCTTGATCACTTTTATCACATGGGAGATTTTGGAAGGTGCGACCTTTCCAGACTTCGAGCCCTTTGAACCTCTGGCCACGAATTTTAGTACACTGTGGTACTCCAGTGACATGAACAAGAAATGGAAATCAAATGTTGTCTTCCACACTTATTACAACCAACTGAAGACAACCATCCAGTCAGAGCCTCGTATAACCAAGAAAACTCTCCACAGTTTTAGGCCCTTGATGAAATTCAGCACAGACCGCCATTTCATCTATATCACAGTGCACGCTGATGAGCATAAACAACAACTGCAGTCATTCTACAAGCTGATGGAGGAAGACTTAGAAGAGATAACTAAGGAATGGTCAGTGTACCTCCTCATCCCAATAGACCCCATGGAGATATCTGATATTGACAGTCCAGAAGTAGTGCACGATACACCTGGATCGAGCAAGACCAAGAAAAATGACGAAGCTCAAGATGTAAGAAGTACCTCGGTGAAGACTACTTCTATATCACCTGGGCAAGGAGGTGATGGCGGAGAGATAGATGGCATAAAATTTGAACAGAAGAAAGGCGAGGTTACACCACCTAGAGATGAGGAGGACCCCTCGAAGAAAAGGAAGGTTTCCCCTCTGAAACCTTCTTCAAGGAAGAAATCAAAAGAAACTAGGACCAAATTTGAGACCACCCTCACCTCAAATGACTTTGAATTCATCATCGCAACACTGAATGATGCTTCGCTGGAGATAGCAGAGAAGTAAGAATCTAAGCAGGAGGAGGTGTTCAATCAGATCAAGGTTGAACTTCAAGGAGTGTAGCAGGCACTACAGTCCAGCCGTGCAGTTTCCACTGGGCCTCTGCCATCAGAAACACCAAAACTAGGAGATGAGCCAACTCAACTCCACTAGATCAGTGATACAGTCAAAGCTTGCCTTCGACAAGCACAGGAGGAGACAGTGCAATCCACCCAGGCTTTATCACAATTACAAGGAGTCCTTGAAGAGAAACGTAGTACTGCAAAATGAGAGAAGCTTGCTCTCCAAGTGAAATCTGATGAAGAAAAATCCCAGCTGCATAAAGAAAAGGAACAGTTGCTCGCAGAGCAACTCAAAGTTAAGGAAATGGCCAACAAATCACTTCACTCTGTGACAGTTGTCAAAGTAAAGTCTGAAGAGAGAGTTCCACAGCAGGTGGCGCAACTCGAAGAAGTGATCCAATAGCTCCAGCTGTGAATCACAGATCTAGAATTATGCATTGTACCTGAGACCCCGTAGGACGTAAGGGACTAGCGAGAAGCAACTTCCCATAGCACAGTTGACAGATTAAAATCTCTTACATTGGAATGAAAGAAGATGAGTAACCGTAGCACCTAGACATATGAAAACCTCACTGAGAACCCAGAGTTACAGACACTAGAGTTGCAGCTCCAGGAAGCAAAGTAGCATGCAGATACACTACAGGCGCAGCTGAAGGCTCTGTCATTTGTCGAAAGAATGAAGAGGTCTCAAGAACAACACACAAATCAGTAGTAGATCCATATGCTTCAAAGCAAAGTGATGGAAGTCACTCAATAGCTTCAACCTGTGAAAGATAAGGCATGCCAGTTGTTTACAGAGGTAGAGATATGAGGAGCAAAGTTAGCACAGGTTGTCACCATAGCAGAATAGTGCCTAGAAGGGACATTGAATGACACAGTAATCCAGGAGTTCACCGAACAAGAGGCCACAGAAAAGTAGCAAGTCGAAGAAGCTCAAGCCAAGCTCAAGGAATTTGAGGTAGAATTTCTCAGACCAGAGTGACTTGGGACGATTCAGAGGTGAGTGTTGGGGGTCTGTTGGCCCTTGACCAAGTTTTGGGAGTTTCTTGGTCATGTTGACCTATTTTGGGACTTTGACAACCTGTCAAAGGAGGAGCACAAGACGAAGCGGATATCACGGGATCTTGGCCCCTTTTTGGGTTTTTTGGAATATGTAACGGGAATGGGATGTCGGCCCATGGGTTTACCCATGTGTAGGCCTATTTTGTNATATATATATATATATATATATATATATATATATATATATATATATATATATATATATATATATATATATATATATATATATATATATATATATATATATATATATATGTCTAGGCCATATAGAGGAGTAGTAGAATAGTGCATCTATGCAATTTGAATGTATGATAAGTGAGAGTAGAGTCTGTAAGTGCTTTGTGCATGACTTTAAGAGACTTGCAAAGCTTGGTGTAGGTTCTTGTAGCAGATTGTGGAGGGCTTAGTGTTATAACGTAAGGAAGAAGGATCTAGCGAGCTGCGCAAATATTTTGTCTTGTGCGAAGTAAGGTTTTTGAAGGCTTTGTGCTTGTAATAGATTGACTGAAGACAATAAAGAAGAAGAGTTGGTGGACGTAGCCCCAGGGTGGAGGTGAACCACGTAAACACTGTGTTATGTGATTTGTGCTTTGTCTTGTTGTGTTCACATGTTATTGTCTAAGTTCTTTGATATGTTAGATAGATCTACTTCTGATTTGAGCTTACGATATGTGAGAATATTATATCTGATCAAGATAGTCATGATTAGTGCTTGATATTCTCATTCTGATCCATTTATATGATAAGTGCTTAAATACTGTAGATTAGTGTGAATGTTGTGAAGCTTTGTTTTATCAGCGAAGTGAATAATGATTTCATATTGAGTAACTGACGGTGCTAAGAGATGTATTAAGTGTTATAATCACATATATGTGTCCCAGCTAAGGTTGCAGAAAATTGAGTCTTGCAACCACCCCTGCCTCTACCTTGGGTGAGACTTCATCTACTTAGCAGGTGTTGTTGAAAGGGTCAGTAGTTAGGGATTTGTTGGTGCGTTGTTGTAGCGTTGAACCCTGGGTCTGCCCCTGTTCCAACATATTCAGTGCAAGCTATTAGTGTTTTCCTATGGGAATTAAGTAACATAGATGTGATGTAATAGGAAATGGTAGAATAGAAACAACAAGTACAACATCAGCTCTAAGCTCTTGTATAGGGGAAATTACTAGAACCATTAGCATTACTTAAGCTAGTATCACTTCTATTATTCACATGGTCATACAAGCTCACTATGATATCTTCTCTATATGGGATATGACTTCAAGTGTTATGCTTAAGCTCTACCTTATATTACCATAACTATGATGAGGTTTGTACGTATGATAGTTATGTATGTTCTATAAAGCTTAGTGAATCATTACAACTTAGTTGAGTTTGGTTTATGTATATAAAGCTACTAATAGTTTTACGTGTGGCATATTATGTTACAAGTACAGTATAGCCATAATCACTAAATCAATGGAATTTTTTATCATAGCTATTCCAGATAACAAGAGCATTTAACCTGTAATGATGATTACCAACCCATTTGATCTATGTATTAATAATATACAATATTTCATATTACACATAACTAGTATTAGTGCACTGTGAGGTTAGTCTCATTCCCATTAATCTATGTAATCAAATAAACGAAAGTAACATGTATCATTCTTATTAGTTACAATCTATACTTACCATTATGTTATGGCATTACTACTGATTGATCTGAGTATTAAGCCCATAAGTATCTATAGATCATCTTTGTGTTCATAAAGGTTATATATGTCTATGATTACCATTAGTAAGTTGTAACATGTACAAAAGGTGATATAAGTGATATGTATAGGGTCAACTACTTACACCTAAGATCTAAGTTGAGCTGCTTACAACCTGTATAAATATGAAGTAATATGTAAATACTGATGATTACACTCTTCATGTTATAACTAGTAATCAATACTAATCAAATGACTGGAATCATAGAGATCAGTGAATACAGTAAGTTGAATATGACTTAGTACTACCACTTTAATCATAGTATCCATGTATCATAAGCTGTTTGATTTCCATTGCTTGTAAGTTGTGTTTGACTTAAGCTGGGAATCATACTGGTCTCATAGTAAGATTCTACTTGTTCATACTATATTAGCATATCAAATATGGATAAACAATATTCCAACTTTCTCTTATTAGTGACTATTGATTTAATGGTAATTAGACTCCATCATAACTAGATTAATTGATTACAAAGCTTGTACATGCTTATACTAGTTGATTTGATTATGGTAATAAGGCAGTGTTACTATGAATGGTATAAGGCTTATCATAGAGCCTAAGTTATCAGTAAAGCTAAGATAAACTATACGGGAAACATACACCCTAATAAGTAAGCTAATCAGAGTATAAGTACAACTAAGTTAAGTATGATCAATGCATATTATAATCTAGTTTCAAACTAGTATGATTGATTCGAGCTATTACATGGGTTCAGTGTATGAATGATTCATATAAGGTAAAACAAGGAGTAGTATCATGTATGTTACATATTATGTAAATACTGGAATATCATGAAGCTTGATCATTACACACAAGTCTAAGAGTTCTACTATGAACCAATGGTATTGCCACAGAGCTTGGCCACCGGGGCCAACCCTATGGCCAAGCTGTGAGAACGCCAACGGCTTGGTCACAGAGCTAGCCCCCCATGGCCAACTCATAGTCTAGTGGACTGTGACTTGGCCATGGGGGGGCAACCCTATGGCCAAGTCATTGGCGTGCCCACATCTTGGGTACATGGGCCAAATCTTAACATAATTTAAATTAAAAAATAAAATTTTAATTAAAACAAAATCTAAAATATCAGTCGTAATTTTGAGCTGAATTTTGAGCTTACATGAAGCTCATCCTGCTCGCCTGAAGGAGCACCCACCAATACGATAGCACAACCGCCCGAAGGAGCACCCACCAATACGACAACACAACCGCCCGAAGGAGCACCCACCAAAACCAACACGACAACATGTCCGTGCCAAAACCACGTCTGTGCCCATGGCTTGGCTACAAAGGCCGAAATATAACTTAAAATTAAAATTAAAATTAAAAAAAAAAAAAAACTAAAATATCACTGGGAAATTTGAGATTACCTGAATCTCAGCTCGCCCGACTAAAGTAGAACCCACCAACATGACAGTAAAACCGCCCAAATGAGCACCCACCAACACCAACACTCAGTCCCTCACACAACACAATCCACGCCAACACTCAGTCCCTCACACAACATAGTCTGCACCAACACTCAGTCCCTCACAGAACATAATTTGTGCGAACACTCAGTCCCTCACACAACACAGTCCATGCCAAAACTCAGTCCCTCACACAACACAGTCTGCACCAACAGTCACTCCCCCACAAAACACAGCCAGTCACAGTCACAGTTGAGAAAAACGTTGCATTTTTTATGTCCGGTTAATATATCAGCAGTTTTTCGTCCGAAAGAAGTTTTCGGCCAAAAGAATGTTTTTCACGAAAGAATAGCTCAGCCGAAAGAATCTTTCGGCCGAACAATGTTTATGGCATGAATATCTTTCAGTCAAAAATATATCGCTGGATGGAAAAAATCCGTCCGACTAAATTTCTACACGAAAATCGAGGGCGTCGTCATTGTACCATTCGATTTGACATTCCATAGTTCAACCGAAAATTAGTTCGGCCGAAACAAATAGCTTTCGACCGAAAAATAATATTAGTTCAGCCGAAAGAATGTTTTTCAGAATTTTGGAGATGAGATTGTCACGAAAGTGTTACCCAGCTCCATGAATTTACCCGAATACCAATTTAGATTATATGTTGAAATGAATCAATAGATACCATGCACATTATAAACAAATTATCTAGTTTACAATTTTCATCGATCAGTAACATGAAAATCAGATATGATAGTTATGTGGTTATGGAGGATCTTGTCTTTGTAAACCTACAAGTTGAATCAACTAAGTGATAGAGAGATAAATATGATACTAAAGTGACCTATATGTCGTGGAGATTGAAACATAAATTGTATGCTATGAAGAATTATTTTTTTATTCAATTGTTAGTTCAATACATTGCTATGATATTTGGGCAAGTGCGGGTTTTATAGGAATCACCATTTCTCAAACTAGTTATTCGATGGAAAATATCTAAGAACAACAACAATGACATAGTATGGTCAATGATAGGGTGTTGATCCTAGTTCTATAAGAAGGGGTGAAGGTGTTTCCCACCATTTATTCTCTAAAATTTGAAGTCATGGGAGGGCAGTGTTAAGCCATGCTCCCTTAGATGTTTGATGGTGACTACCAATTGCATGTTGGAGAAGCTTGGTCAATATAGTTGAAACTTTCATTTACGAGTTCTATTTGGGGTTAGGTAAATGTAGTTGACACTAGGGATAATTTGAAGGATGGAAATTTATCTCAAAATGTAGAAACCTTAGCAAATATTACTGATCCTTAATATAAAAATTGTAAAATGTTTGGAGATATTTTTGTAAAAATATTCATAATTCTAAGGATTTTATATAGTTTCTATAAAATTCGGGCTATTTTGAAGGTAAAATAATTTTATTCTATAGAATTTGGGCAAATCACTTTTATAAAAAAAAATGGAAATTGACAAATCTTTTTTTGGGAAAAACACGGAAAATTAACCCATGGGAGAAGTTTATCCCCTTAAATTTTCCTTAGTTGACACTCTAGCATAATATTGCAAATGAAAGGATATGATGTGGAAGATGGAAGTAGGTTAGAGAGGAAGGGTGATTCAGAGTACACTGTTGGGAATTAGAGATGTAAACTTAATTCCTTACTTGGTTGCCCTTTTTTGTTTTAACCAATTTCTTAATTTATGATCTTGGTGAAATTTTTAATTTATATTGGATTATTTCATATAAATTAGTAAGATTTATGGATGTTGTGCTTAAATGGATTACTATCATGTCGGCATGGATGAGAGCACATAGGAACTATGAATTAGATGTGATGATCAATGACTCATGAATTATTGTAATCATGTTAATATAGATTATTGAATGATGCATTATTAGATTTTATTTTTTTCATACTTGGTTGTGAACATACATGAATTATACATTGGAGGGAGTGAGATTTTATCATTAGTGCATGTGCAATTTATGTGTATTATACCTATGCATACATACATTATGCATGTATGCTAGTACAACTACTTGAGGTATTAATTAATGAACTAGGCTATTAAGTACTTCATTAATGGTTGAATAATTATGAAATTACACTGCATAGGTAAATATATATAGTAGCATTAAATGTCCTCCTTTATTTCATTCATTGGTTTGTATATGTATTAAATGAGTATGGTGGTTGCCATGAAATTGAGGGAAAATATTTAAATTTTAATTATAGGTGATTTGTAAATTGTTGTGGACATTCCATTGGATAGTTAGTCACAACAAATATAATAAAATATTATCACGGATTTTGTATGCAATGGTGTTTAATTTATCCATGTACTATTATATTTCACATGGCACTCTCATGCATGGATTGGCATGTTCTTCCTTAAGCCACCTAACTTAGATTTGCACTCTATTTTTAATGCCTAAAATTTACTTTTATCAATTTTGCGTATATTTGGCTTATGAGAGTTTTGCAATTATTGTGAGTTTACTATTTACATTATTATTCAATTGAAACATGAAAGGATTGCATTCCCATGTAAAAAAACTACTTCCAATCCATTTGTTATAAATATGATGGAGAATAATATAAAGGGGTTGTAACACCCTATTTTGACCTAGGCGACTAAATTGCATGATGACCCATTTTGTATTTCTTTGCTTATTATACATGGAACATTGTTAGAACAATGAAACTTTATTATATGGACATATGAACCTGTTGGCAACAACACATGATTTTTGATATTCTACACGATTGAAAGAATTTGCATGTTTCTGTAGCTACCATCACCTCATTTTTGTAAAAAAAAATCTTTTAGGGGTTTTGAGTGAGTATTGGGTGAAAGCCTACCTTATTGATCTTTACTGCTTCAATTTTCGATTGTTTTATTTTAATTCATGTCTGAAAGCATGAATTAAACATAAAAACTTAGCTTGGTGTTATAATTTTTTAGCCTTTGAAGCATCTTTTAAAGGTCACCCATATTTAATTGAAATCCAAATCTAATGATTCAAAGATCTATTTTCGATATTTTGGTTTTAATATAGTTGTTATATGGTTTGATAGTCTAATTTCAATTTATGAAGAGCCTTTGATATTTTTTATAATCTTTTCGTGAATTCAATGGTCATACCAACAGTCATACAACTGAACACACACCTATTGTACTCGCATCCTCACCTCACCTTGCTGGCTTAACATATTAATGATCCATTCCTTACATGCATAGGGTTTTGGTACTCTGTATGTTTGGCTCTCATCACAAGGTATGGTAAGGATTACAATCAAACCCATGGTTTTAACTCCCACTATCTGAGTGATGATAACACACAGGCTATGTTATTTTTTGTTTCTTCACTCTCCACTCAGACTTATTTCGGTTGCTCCCACAATCCGAACCTAAAACTATCCAGAGTATTTATGATTGCATTCTAGTTACATTTTTCATGGCGCCTGTCATTCTCTTGGAGCCGAATGGATGACAGGCTTTACTTTCTCATGACGATGTGATTGAGGACCTAAAAATCCAGGGCTGGGATGTTTTCCTTAAGAAATTTGAGGGTTATAATCAAGTGGTTAAAGCTTTTGTGCAAACCTTCGATGGTTGCGAAGCTAAAATTGGGAACACACAGTTAAAATTAACCAAGCCGTTTGTGAGAAAATCAATAGGGATTCCATCAAAAGATTAAAAATGGTTCAAAAATGCCTAAATTGAAGGAGTCCTGTGGAGTCTGTTTATGAAATCCTGAGAAATTAATTGCTATGTAAAAGGTATTTCTATCTCCCTGGTAAAACCTAGATGGCATAGTTTGTTGTTAATTCTCACACAATTTGTGACATGCGAAGGTCGATATGGATTGGTCTTCCTCTACCATATCCGTTTACTCATGCATTTCATTGGTTTTGATTTAGATATGCCATTTTACTTGTTGAGAAGTCTCTATAAGATGTCCAAACGATGTAAAAGACAGGGTGTTGATTCAAGCTTCTTCCATCATGGATTGGTCAACATATTGTTGATGTATCACCTGTCAATCATAGGTTATTGTTGGGATAATTTCTTGATGAGGAATGGTTTTTCCCGGACTATTCCTATAGAAAACCCTAACTTAGACAAGACAGTGATTGAAGACCAGTTCGACATTTCGATCAATGGATCGGAGTTTATCAACAGAAACCCTCTAGATGTAGGGATGTCGAGTAAGTCTTCACCTACAGGATTTCCTGAGCAAGAGACTTTTGAATTGAAGGTAATTGACCCTCTTGTGCCTAAGATTGATGCTAGCCTAAACGTTGTTATTAAGTCAGTTGTTGAGAAACCTTGTAAAGGAACAAAACAAGAATGCACAGACTCAAGGTTCAAGAACAAGAAGGCAAGTCACCTAGATTTAAGGAAATCAAGGAATCGAAATGATACTCATATGAGCTCGATCGGTCTGATCGAGATCGATGAGGGTTCAGATCCTGAGATAGAAGATTTTCTAGTTCTGGAAGATCCAAAATTTCAGGGTTCCAGGAATAAAGTTATCATTCCTACTGAACCTTATGATTTCGTGACAAATTTACCACCATGCCTTAAAGGTAAAGAAGGGTTCTCCGATATTATGCATGGTCAGAAGCAAACAACAAGTAAGACTGATACGTCCCTATTTAACTATGCACTTCATCGACCTTCCATCTCTCTTGCACAATGTGATGTATGTTTCCATTGGGTCGAGAAGTATTACACTGACATTCCTCTCATATAGTCCAAAATTAAAACTCTTACTTCCCATAATGATTTCTTGAGGCAAGAAAACCGTGATCTCAAGGCACACGCCAAGAGGAAAGACAAACGTATCAAGAGATCAAGAAACATAGTCATCAAGAATGCGACCATTGTCAAGGCGATAATAAATTATGAACTACCTGACCCCTCTTTAGTTAACATTTAAGGGTAAAACAATTTTATTTTGTTTCTGCTGTCTAATTCAAAATAAGTTGATTTGAAGTTTAATTTTATTTACTAAAATTAAGACTGGCTACAAAATCTTCGATTATGTAGCCAAGTCTCTTTTTTTACAAAATTTAGTAATTAGTTATGATTAATTATTTTTCTAATTTATTAAAATTGTTTTGTTTTTTTCAGGAAATTGGAGATGTTGTTGTTGATTACTGGGAGGAAATATCTTTCAATTATACGCAAGTGATTAGTAGTTTCCTTTTCTTCATGTTTTATAGAAATTTTGATCTATTTTTTAATAAACCAACTCTGTTATAAGTGGTTTCCAAACCCACTATTTTTGTAATTTTACTTTATGTTGGGAGATCCATCTCTATCCTGTGAGATATGAGTATCTATATCCCATGATACTTTAAATACTATTCACTCTGTTAGTGAAAGGATCATCTTTTCTTGGAACAGATTATGGACATGTAATTCTCATAACTGAATGGACAAGTGATTCACATTGCGGCTTTAGACCTAGGTGACACAGTTCCATTGATGCTTTTCTTTTTATTATGGAAGATTGATATGTTATGCAGCTTTAGTCTCATCAACATGTGATGTTTCATTTTATTCAGTGCTTTAATTTTGCCTATAATTTTTTGTTTCATATATTATATATGTGATCATCATTTCAACTTTAATATCATGATTTATCCTTGATGTTTAGTTGATTTTTCCAATGAATGTTTCATATTAAAGTTTCTTTTACTATAATCATTCATAATCACAAGGTCACTTGATCTACATTTTTGTTACTACGTTCTTATATCCTAGATGTCAATAAAAACCTTGAGTTTACTTGGGGGACATTATTATAAGCCTGGCACAAATTTCTCTCGCAGAAAATATAGATGGAAGTTTGGATTGCACAGGGATATAGACATTGTATGAGATTAATCTCAGGTTAGTTTTATTCGCATTTAATTTATGTTAATAGCCTATTTTATTAGTGAAACGAGACAGTTTAAATTGGCTTTGACCATTACTCTATCTTTGTTTCAAATCATGTTTTATTAGTATTGTTTTTTAGTTGTTAGATCTTAGATTATAAAATAGAAAATATAAAAATATGTGCTTTATTTATCTACTTTCGAAAACAATTACCAGACATTAATTTCGTAAGGCATTCATCAGAAACTTGCAATTTGTAAATACTTTGTTCATAAGTGCATATTTATATTTATGTTTTTGAAACACTTGTAAATAATTAGATCCGCGTATATAGTATTATAGCTTTAGATTTAGAGTAGTTTATTTCTTTGTTTTAGGACCCTAGTTGGCTAACGAAGCCATTAAATGCATCATAATATATTACACCAAACGACTTGGGTTCATTATACAACCCCTGTCCAGATCTATTCTTCCATTTGATGGTGTGTCACTGACACCCGTCAACAAATGGTGCTAGAAGGAGGGCCTGAATTCAATTGATGGCACGTGGAGGTCAAAAGACTCCTTCCCCACACACTCGTTCCCCTGTCGTAACGCATAGTCGCTCGAACAATAACTTTACACTTGAAACAACAACTACCTTAAACGATAACCCTGAGATTCCTGTTGAACCAGTGACACCAATTCCTCAAGGGGTCGACGACTAAGAAATTGTTTTTCAATCACTCATAAGAACACACGGTTCCTTATCTCATATCAGACAACCTGGTAGGCCACTTAATCAACCCCTTGACTTCTCAGATATCTGAGAATGACTTGAAGGCACTGGTCTGCTCTAAAACGCGTTAGGTATACATACTACCAATCCTACCGAAATGCCTATCCTTGGAGCCAGGGGATCTGGTATTCCACCTTCCCCACCTGATTCATCTCCATCCTCTTTAGGAGGAGAGTCTTCAGACAAAGGTATTTCCTCATCAAGACCATTACAGCCTTCGACACCACCAACACCCATGGAAAACCAAAATAATCCTACCAGACCTTGGCTCGATCAAGATGTCATGGTTGTACCCAAAACTCAACACCCATTACCAAAACATATGAAGAAATGGTTACCCAAATTTGATCTGGATTCCAAACAATCTATTGAAGACCACATCAAAAAATTTATGCTATCCATTAAACTTCGGAGTGTAGAACACGAAGATGTAGTATGTCGATTATTCCCTTAAACTTTTGAGGGAAATGCCTCCACATGGTATTTCACTCAACAACCCCAAACCATTGTTTCTTGGAACAAGTTTGAAACTTGTTTCTTGGATCAATTTGGGGATGATAAATCTCTGGAAGTCTTGGTTATGGAACTATCCAGCCTAAAAATGAATCCCAAGGAAAAAGTGAAAGAATTCAACCAAAGATTTCCTATTTTAAAGAATAAAATCCCTATAGATTCAATGCCTGTTGAAATCCTAATTGTCACATATTACACCAAGGATTTGCATAATAATATAGAAATTTGAGTCAAAAGGTATAAAAGAATGCATTGTTAGAAGCCTTTGAGGAAGCAAGCCAAATTGAAAAATATATATTAAGCTTAAAAGACAATCTCAATAGCGAAGATGAAACAGTTTCTTCCTCTAAAAAGAAAATAGAGATCCTTGTTAGACCCCCTCAAACTAAAAATCAACCAGAAACCTTAGACTTAGAAAGCCTACAAAAAGCTTTCCAAAAATTGTCCAATCTGGTCATGGAATTGAAGAGATCAGCCGAGGAGGCATCCACAAACAATGGAATTTTTAAACCTCCTTTCCGAAAACCTTTCCCTCCCAACCGGCCAAACCCAACCACTGAAGGTCTAAATTTTGAGAGTTTATAGTACGCTTTGCAAACCATCTTAGAAGCACATGATAATTCTACTTCTGTCCCTCCTAAAATTTATGAAGACGTAGCTGAGGAACAAGTACCTAAAGAGGAGGAATCATCCCCAATATCTTTGGTCACTTATTAGACAACATCTTCCAAGAAAATTTTGAAACTGTTCACCCCTACAACACAAGAAGAAAAACAAAAAACAATTATTCTTCTGAAGTGAGTAATAATGCGTTTCCAAAACAGTCAAAGAAAACTAAATTTAAACAAAATCTAGCATCCCTTATTTTAGAATACGATTTAATTGAAGATTGAAGAAAACTAAGGGCTAATATTTATTTTTTTGAGCTACTAAAATTTCCCCTTATTTTGCAAAAAATGCTTCAAAGTATCGCTGAAAACGGTAAAAATAGTGATCCTAGCAGCAAGAAAGCTGTAGAAATTGATTCAAAAATAGCCAAAAAGATCCCAACTAAAATCACATCTAAACTTCTAGATAAAAGGGATTTAGCTGAAGAAACTGTAGAAAATGTAGTAAAACTGTTTTAGGGACAACAACTAAAAATCAGTAGAATTCTGTTGTAAACACCCAGAAAAATGTCCTGCCTTTTTTGTTAACCTTTGAAATTTTCAATAGAAATGTACATAATTGTATGGTCGATTTTGTTGCATCATCAAACGTGATGTCTCTATCTGTTTGTTAAAAAAATAATGCAGAAGTTAAACCTTCTGATCTCAAAATCATTCAACTTGATCGAACAAATGTTAAGGTAATTAGTGAGCTTAAGTATGTTTTGGTTAGATTATCTTCCAATCCTAAGGTTCACTAGATAATTGACATTATCATTGTGGATATCCCTGAATTTTATGGTTTGTTTTTAAGTAGGGATTGATCCGAACAACTGCATGGTTACTTTGCCATAGAGTGGTCTCACTTGTGGCTGCCTGAAAATGGACAGTCCAACAAAATCAAGATAAACAGAGAACGTTATCTGAAGCATAGTGTGACAGATTTAAATGATCCTAATGAACCTTTCATCACATCTACGAACTCATTTGAAACACAGGGAATGAACACCTTCTTTAGTAATTTCATGACTGAAATTTCTTCTATTACTGATCCTGGGCAGCAATCAGAAATTATAACTTATACTCAGACATCAGCTCTGCCAAGTACGCCAAGTAATACTGATGAAGCTCAAATCTAGTCATTGTACTTTGATGGATCCAAATCCAAAGAAGGAACCGGTGCAGGATGCGTACTCATCAATCCTGTGGGTAATAAGACTTTTATTGCCTGTCGGTTAAAGTTTGAGTGCACTAATAACACCGCAAAATACGAAGCACTTCTACAAGGTATTAGGAAAGCTTTGGATTTGGACGTGTGAAAAATAATGGTATTTGGTGATTCAAAAATCGTGGTCAGGCAGGTAAGAAACTCCATACATTGCTTATCACCACATTTGAAAACATACCAAACTGAGATATGGAGTTTAATGCAAAAATTTTCAACATTTAACATAAATTCCATTCCTAGACTAAGTAATTCAAAGGCTGATTTATTGGCTAATGTCACTTCTAAAATATTACTCGCAGAAGGTCTTTCTCCTAATGCAATTTCAATTGAATTGTTGTTCAGTTCGTCTATCCCAGATAACATCACCAATTAGAGAGTGTTCGACAATGACCAGCAGATCATCAACTTCCTTCATATGGAAGACACCTTCCAAGGTGCATTCATTGATGAAGGCACTCATGATGAGAACCTCTAAAATTTCATGGCAATATCAGATCCTAGATCTCCTAAATTGATATCTAATCTGGTAAACTCTATCCTGAGATATGTTGTAAGACTATAGAAGTTTTATGACTTGCATGATAAATTTAGAGGGACAATTAATTGTAAAATGAACAGTTCTTCTTTTATTTATCAACCAGTTAATTTAGGAACATAGGACAATCCTCAAAAATTAATCTGGGAACGGGATGCTCCGAAAAAGAACGATCTCCTTTTATAAAATTGTTTAAATAATTTAAATATGTTTTTGCTTGGACCTATGATGACTTGAAAACATTTGACCCTAACATCATACAACATGTCATCCCCATGAAACCCCAGACTCATCCTTTTCAATAGAAATTGAGGAATATACACCCTAAATTAGAACCCACCGTTAAAAAAGAACTTAATAAATTACTAACTGCAAAGATAATTTTCCCGGTAAGGCACACATAGTGGGTGTCAAATCTAGTCCCTGTAAGGAAGAAAAGTGGGTAAATTTGACTCTGTGTCGATTTTCAGAACCTAAACCGAGCATCTAATAAAGATAAATACCCTATTCCTCCAATGGAACAAATTTTATAGCAGGTGTCTCATTCTAAAATACTGTCTTTGTTAGATGGATTTTCTGGATATAATAAGGTCCTCATGTGATGCAGGAGCATCCGCACCTCATCGTGCGTGCCTGCACGGGAAGATGGAAAAGACTTCAAAGGGAGACGTCAGGGTCACGGTCGTGACTATTTTGAGGAGCGCCACCGATTGAATAAAAGAATCCATATTTAGGCGTACTTATGTATCAATTGGGACCTGGAGAAGATAAGCTCTCGTCCTTGTACAGCAGGAACACTTATTAGATATTAATGCAGAAAGATTAGATTGGATACAGGTAGATAGAGTCATTAAGTGTAGATTAGACAATTTAGCTTTTGTGAGGGAAAACCGAATATAGGCACCCTCCTTTTCTGTATTATCATTATTATGAGCAAGAGATATGAGATCAGAGTGAGCATTAGGAGGAAGAAGGAAGAACAAGCAGAGAACTTGTGAAGAGTCCCCATGTACAGTTCGTGAATTAATAGGAAGATTGATTCAGGTCATGGCTGCGATTATTCTCTGTGTCTTGTTAATATTATG
>ML791893.1:240833-259713 GCA_009831015.1 Picea engelmannii
TCCTTAGTGTGCGAGTCAACCTGAGGCG
Source organism: Picea engelmannii (assembly GCA_009831015.1). Lineage (NCBI taxonomy): Eukaryota > Viridiplantae > Streptophyta > Pinopsida > Pinales > Pinaceae > Picea > Picea engelmannii. The sequence goes on from ML791893.1 coordinate 240,862, forward strand.
AAATACCTTGGGCAGAGAAGGGGAGAGACTGGCCCATTTAGCCGGGAGTCGTGAGAACGGGTTGGTTAACTTCGGCCACCGTTTTCTTTCCTTATCAGGGTTCAACGGTCATTGACGGAGCAAGCGACTTCGGGCCTCGCGACCTCGGGACTTTGGGTCTCAGGAGGGGGGACGATTGACGACCGAGGCGCGACGTCACGAGAAGCGAGACCGCGGGATCGACATTTCGGGATTTCTGAGTCCGGGTGCGTGAGGACACATCCTCCGAGCGGCGAGAAGCGAAGGAAGAGTCAACGTTGACTTTCCTCGGTCTCGGGAACCCGAGAAAAAGACATTCAACGTCGGGATTCGCGAGAGGCGAGACTCCGATTCTTCTCCCCAGGCAAGTTATAAAGGGGGAAGCGTGTGTGTGAGAGACTGTGGGTTGCGAAACCCCGAAAAGGGGAGGAAGAGTGTTAACTCTTCGGGCCGAGGATTTGTGAAGGTCCTGGTGGGGCGACCGTGCTCGCGAGGGGCAGGGTGCCGTCATCATGTCTCCCTCAGATCATCTTAAAACCACCTTTTGTACCCCATGGGGAACTTATTCCTACAGGAAAATGCCTTATGGACTGATTAATGTCGACGCCATCTTCAAAGAGCAATGGAAATTTCTTTATGTGGCTTCATTAACCAATCGGTCATGGTCTACCTTGATGATGTCATTGTATTCTCTAAAAACAAGAAAGATCACTTGTCTCACCTCAAGGTTGTCCTGGAACGATGCCGCAAGTTTGGCATATCTCTCAACCCTAAGAAATCGATCTTTGTAGTAGAACAAGGAAAAATAATTGGGTTTATAGTGTCTAAATATGTAATTTTTATCAACCCTGAAAGAACCCAAGCTATTGCTAAGCTCTCCCCTCCCTCTTCCAAAAAATCCATGCAGTCCTTTATGGGCAAGATTAATTTCGTCAGAATATTTGTACCAAGATTCTTGGAAATGGTAATACCATTGAAGAACTTAATTAAAAAGGATGTTTTGTACCATTGGGGACCATAAGAAATTCAAGCTTTTGACTCCATTAGAAAATAAATAGTAGAAGCCCTTTCCTTGATGAGTCCTGATTTTTCACAGGATTTCACTCTTTATACCTTTGCTTCTAACCAATATTATGTTGTTGTGCTAACACAGAAAAACGTTGAGAGTAATGAGATACCCATTGCCTTCATGAGATCATATTTCAAAGGAGCAGAGCTTAACTATGTAGATCAACAGGCATATGATGTTTTTAAAGCAGTAAAACACTTATGATCTTACCTGTTGAAATCCAGAACCAAGGTTATTGTTCCTTACCCAGCTGTAAGAAACCTGTTAGTAAAAAAAGAACTGGGTGAGAAAAGGGAAAATTGGATGACGTCGTTACAATAATATGACCTCGAAATAACCCATGCACAGATTGTTAGAGGTCAGGGCTTGTGTAAACTAATGGTTGATTCAGTTAAAGAACATGAAAGTCAAATCAACACCTTAACTATAAATTAGCATAACGAAAAACAGATCAGTTGTGCAGAAGTTGCTGCCAATTCTTGGTATGAGAACATTAAATTTTATTTGACACGTGGATCTGCTCCTCACCATCTTGATCCTAAAAACAAAAGACCACTCAGCCTAAAATCTGCATCTTTCCAGTTAATAAATAATGTATTATTTCGAAAGAATTTTGATGGTGTTCTTATGTGTTGTTTAGAAAAAGAAGAATCAGAGAAAGTACTATCTGAACTTCATTCAAGTGAAGCCAGTGGTCACTTCGGTGGAGACACCACTGCTCACAAAGTGTTAAGAGTTGGATACTATTGGCCCACTTTGTTTAAATATTCCCATGCATTGTGTCGTAAATGCATAATCTGCCAGAAGGCTGCAGGACGGGTGAAAAAGGCATCTTTCCCCTTGTAGCCTGTCACTATAGATTCCCCTTTTCAGCAATGGGGTCTTGACATCATAGGACTGATTAATCCTTCTTCTTCACAACAACACAAGTATATCATTATAGCAATGGATTATTTTACCAGATGGTCTGAAGTTGTACCTTTGAAAGTGGCAGACACAAATCAGGTAGTATCTTTCCTTAACTCTCATATCGCCACTCGATTCAACATTCCCAAATGTTTGGTCTTTGATAACTCCTCTTAATTTTCATCCATTGATATGAACATTTTTTCTTTTAGAAAAAGGGATTAAACTGAAATTTTATGCCAGCTAGTACCCTTAAGGAAATGGTTTAGTAGAATCAACAAACAAAAAATTAATCAATATCATTAAGAGGACAGTTTCAGAAAATCATAAGAACTGGCACAATGCACTGTATAATGCACTTTGGGCTGATAGGGTGACACCAAAAGCCTCTGTTGGTAATTCCCCTTTCTTTCTTGTCTACAGAAGAGAAGCAATTATCCCTCCACATTTTCTACTTCCTTCTCTGCAATTGTCACAGAAAGTTCAAGAAGAGGAGTGTCCTTCCCTAGAAAGTCAAATTAATGCCTTGTTAAAATTGGAGGAAGTAAGGGCACAAGAAAAACAAAAACAGGACCAACATCAGCAAATTGTAAAAAGCTAGTTTGATTCAAATTCTTATTCAGATAGGAAATTTGATGTCGGATATTTGGTTCTCAAGTGGGACAAATCTCACGAGGGAAAGGGAGAACACGCCAAGTTCCAGAATCTGTGGTTGGGACCATTTGTAATTTATGAAAAATTAGGTCCCAGCTCTTTCCGTCTGCAAAATTTGGAGGGACAAACAAACACTTTCTCAGTGAATGGCCAGGCTCTCAAAAGGTATTTCACCTGATAATTCAAGATCCACCTCTTTGTACATATTTTTTTTTATTTTGGTTCTTTTCATTTTTCTTGTTTTTATTTTGTTTATGAATAATCATATATGTGTCACAATTTCATTTTTGGAAGAGAAATCATAATTTTATCCAAGAGAAATAGCTGATGACTTTTCAAAGCACCAGTGCTTTAAATGCTAAAACTCAGATCAGCAGAAGAAAATTCCTGCTCAAAACAGTGTTGTTGGTTTCTCTTCAAAATCTCGAGAGGATACGATTATCATTAATAAAACTCTTAACGTTGTCCTTGTTTTTAAGAAAACAACTCAATTATACCTTCCTGTCCTTGAGATGGTTTCTTAATAGAAATCTGAGTGTTCATATCACGGTAAAGATCATTAAATGAGAAGATAAATTATATAAGATCAAATTTTGTTTTCAAAATATGAAATTTTCAGTATCACCCCGCTCTCTTGAATATCTTAAAGTTTCTGCAAATTTATAAATTAATTCTAGAGAGTTGAAATCACCGCAAGGCGTGGGAAGTGTTTGTAAACCCATCGAGACACTGAAAAGGTTTGTTGGCAGCGGGTAAATGCATGCATGATACCAAGGCAACTTTGTTAGGGTATTGAATGGGCCTGCTGGCAGCGAAGCAATGTCGAGTTTAAGAAAATTTTCAGGTATGTCCTATTGAATTAATCTAAGAATAAATATGTTCTTTATCATGAATGGATGACTCTTGGATAGGATAGAGGTGTTAGAGTGGGTTAAATGACATCCCTGTCGAGGCTATGGACATCTGCTGGCAGAAGTGGCCCTGACAATAGTATCGGAGGTGGTTTCCTAAAACATCGTTTTGCTCGTAATCTAGATATGATACTAGATAACATTTTGAAAGAAACACATCTGATGCTACACTATGTTATTTCTTGAGTTTTGATCTAAATTCTTTATGTGTTGTCAATTGTTTCTCAAATCTTCATTTTTTCTGATTCATCCTAACATGAAATTTTGGTGATGCAGAGATAACTGCTTCACCCAGTACATCGCCATTGTTGGAAACAACACATGATTTTTGATATTGTACATGATTGAAAGAATTTGCATGTTTCTGTAGCTACCATCACCTCACTTTTGTAAACATTTTTTTAAGGGTTTCGAGTGAGTATTGGGTGAAAGCCTACCTTATTGATCTGTACTTCTTCGATTTTCTATTGGTTTATTTTAATTCATGACTGAAAGCATGAATTAAACATAAAAACTTAGCTTGGTGTTATAACTTTTGTTCCTTAGAAGCATTTTTTAAAGGTCACCCATATTTAATTGAAATCCAAATCTAATGGTTGAATGATCTATTTTCGATATTTTGGTTTTAATATGGTTGTTATATGGTTTGATAGTCTAATTTCGATTTGTGAAGAGCCTTTGATATTTTTGATAGTCCTCTTGTGAATTCAATGGTCATACCAATATTCATACAATTGAATACACACCTATTGTACTTGCGTCCTCACCTCATTGTGTTGGCTTAGCATATTAATGAGCCATTCATTACATGCATAGGGTTTTGGTACTCTGTATCTTTGGCTCTCATCACAAGGGATGGTAAGGATTACAATCAAACCCCTGGTTTTCACTCCCACTATCATGATATGCTATTTTTTGTGTCTTCACTCTCCACTCAGACTTGTTCCTACTGCTCCCATGGTCTGAACCTAAAACTATCCAGAGTAATTCCGATTGCATTATGGTTACATTTTTCATGGAGCCTATCGTTCTCTTAGAGATGAATGGATGCCAGGATTTACTTTCTCACGACGATGCGATTGAGGACCTAAAAAGCCAAGGCTAGGATGTTTTCCTTAAGAAATTTGAGGGCTATAATATTCAAGTGGCTAAATCTTTCGTACAAACCTTCGATGGTTGCAGAGCTAAAATTGGGGACACAGAGTTAGAATTGACAGAGGAGTTTGTGAGAAAAGTAATAGGGCTTCCATCAAAGGGTGAAAAATGGTTCAAAAATGCCTAAATTGAAGGGGTCCCATGGATTCTGTTTATGAAATCCCAAAAAATCAATTGTTATGTAAAAGGTATTTTTATCTCCCTAGTAAAACCTGGATGGAATAGTTTGTTGTTAATTCTCAAGCAATTCATGACATGTGAAGGTCGATACGGACTGGTCTTCCTCTACCATATCCGTTTACTCATGCATTTCATTGGTTTCGATTTAGATATGCCATTTTACTTGTTTATAAGTCTCTATAAGGTGTCCAAATGATATAAAAGATAGGGTGTTGATTCAATCCTCTTCCATCACGGATTGGTCAATATATTGTTGATATATCACCTATCAACCGTAGGTTATTGTTGGGAGAATTTCTTGATGAGGAATGGTTTTTCCCAGACCGTTCCTACAACAAACCCTAACTTAGTCAAGACAGTGATTGAAGACCAGTTCGAAATTTTGATCAATGGACCAGAGTTTATCAACAGAAACTCTCTAGACGTAGGGATGCTAGGTAAGTCTTCACCTGAAAGATTTCCTAAGCAAGAGACTATTGAATTGAAGGTAATTGACCCTCTTGTGCCTGAGATTGATGCTAGCCTGAACATTGTTATTAAGTTGGTTGTCGAGAAACCTTGCAAAGGAACAAAACAAGAATGCACAGACTCAAGGTTCAAGAACAAGAATGCAGGTCACGTAATTTTAAGGAAATTAAGGAACTGAAACGATACTCATATGAGCTCGATCGGTCTGATTGAGATCGATGAGGGTTCGGATCCTGAGATAGAAGATTTTCTAGTTCTGGAATATCCAGAATTTCAAGGTTCCAGGAATAAAGTCATCGTTCCTACTGAACCTTATAATTTCATGACAAATTTGCCACCATGCCTTAAAGGTAAAGAAGGGTTCTCTGGTATTATGCATGATCAGAAGAAAACAAAAGGTAATACTGATACGTCCCTGTTTAACTATGCAGTTCATTGACCTGCCATCTCTCTTTCACAATGTGATGTCTGTTTCCATTGGGTCGAGCGGTATTACACCGACATTCCTCTCATGTAGTCCAGAATTAAAACTCTTACTTCCCAGAATGATTTGTTGAGGCAAGAAAACCATGATCTCAAGGCGCATGTCGAGAGGAAAGATAAATGTATCAAGAGATCAAGAAACATAGTCATCAAGAATGCGACCATTGTCAAGGCGATAATAAATTCTGAACTACCCAACCCCTCTTTAGTTAACGTTTAATGGTAAAACAATTTTATTCTATTTCTGTTGTCTAATTCAAAATAAGTCGATTTGAAGTTTGATTTTATTTACTAAAATTAAGAATGGCTACAGAATCTTTGATTATGTAGCCAAGTCTCTTTTTTTACAAAATTTAGTAATTAGTTATGATTAATTGTATTTATAATTTATTAAAATTGTTTTTTTGTTTAGGAAATTGGAGATGTTGTTGTTGATTACTGGGAGAAAATATCTTTCAGTTATACACAAGTGATTAGTAGTTTCCTTTTCTTCATGTTTTATAGAAACTTTGATCTATTTTTTAATAAACCAACTCTATTATAAGTGGTTTCCAAACCCACTATTTTTGTAATTTTACTTTATGTTGGGAGATCCATCTCTATCCTCTGAGATATGAGTATCTAGATCCCATGATACTTTAAATACTATTCACTCTGTTAGTGAAAGGATCATCTTTTCTTGGAACATATTATGGACATGTAATTCTCATAATTGAATGGACAAGTGATTCACATTGCGGCTTTAGACCTGGGTGACACTGTTCCATTCATGTTTTTCTTTTTATTATGGAAGATTGATATGTTATGAAGCTTTAGTCTCATCAGCATGTGATGTTTCATTTTATTCATTGCTTTAATTTTTCCTATAATTTTTTGTTTCATATATTATATATGTGATCATCATTTCAAATTTAATATCATGATTTATCCTTGATGTTTAGTTGATTTTTCCAATGAATGTTTCATATTAAAGTTTCTTTTACTATAATCATTCATAATCACAAGGTCACTTGATCTACATTTTTGTTACTCTGTTCTTATATCCTAGTTGTCAATAAAAACCTTGAGTTTACTCAAGAGACATTATTACAAGCCTGTCGCAGATTTCTCTCACGGGCAATATAGATGGAAGTTTGGATTGCACGGGGATATAGACATTGTATGAGATTAATCTCAGGTTAGTTTTATTCGCATTTAATTTTTGTTATTAGTCTATTTTATTAGTGAAACGAGACAGTTTAAATTGGTTGTGACCATTACTCTATCTTTGTTTCAAATCATGTTTTATTAGTATTGTTTTTTAGTTCTTAGATCTTAGATTATAAAACAGAAAATATAAAAATATGTGCTTTATTTATCTACTTTCGAAAACAGTTACCAAACATCGATTTCGCAAGGCATTCATCAGAAACTTGCAATTTGTAAATACTTTGTTCATAATTGCATATTTATATTTATGTTTTTGAAACACTTGTAAATAATTAGATCCATGTATATAGTATTATCGCTTTAGCTTTAGAGTAGTTTATTTATTTGTTTTAGGACCCTAGTTGGCTAACGAAGCCATTAAACCCGTCAGAATAGATTACACCAAACGGATTGGGTTAATTAGACAACCCCGGTCTGGATCTGTTCTTCCAATTGATGGTGAGTCACTGATGCCTGTCAACAAAACCTACTTATATGTGAAAGTTATGTACAATTATTGTTTATGCGATTAATGATCGTTGTTATGTGATTCAATTAAATCATGCAAGATTTAAATGAAAGATTTTGGTTCGTGAATACCAATTTACATTATATGTTAAAATGAATCAATAGGTACCATACACATTATAAACAAACTATCTAGTTTACAAATTTCATCGATGAGTAACATGGAAATCACATATGATAGTTATGTGGTTATGGAATATATTTTGTTTGTAAACCCACAAGTTGAATCAATTAAGTGATAGCCAGATATGTTTGATACTAAAGTGACCTAGATGTTGTGGACATCAAAATAGAGATGGTATGCTATGAAGAATTATATTTGTATTTAAATATTGGTTCAATACATTGCTACGATATTTGGGCAAGTGCAGGTTTTATAGGAATCATAGTTTCTCAAACTAGTTATTCGATGGCAACACTCTAAGAACAAAAATAATGACATAGTATAGTCAATGATAGGGTGTTGACCCTAGTTCTAGAAGGAGGGGTGAAGGCATTTCCCAACATTTATTCTCTAAAATTTGAAGTCATGAGAGGGTAGTGTTAATCCATGCTCCCTTATATGTTTGATGGTGATTGTCAGTTGCATGTCAGGAAAGCTTGGTCAAGATAGTTGACACTTTCATTTACGAGTTATAATTGGGGTTAGGTCAATGTACTTGACACTAGGGATAATTTTAAGGATGGAAATTTATCTCAAAATGTAAAAACTTTGGCGAATCTTACTAATCCTTAATATGAAAACTATAAAATGTTTGGCGATATTTTTGTAAAAATATTCATATTTATAAGGATTTTATATATATTCTATAAAATTTCATCTATTTTTAAGGTAAAATAATTTTATTCTATAGAATTTAGGCGAATCACTTTTATAAAAAATGGAAATTGGTGAATCTTTTTTTTGGAAAAAGCATGGAAAATTAGCCCATGGGAGAAGTTTATCCCCTAAACGTTTCCCTGGTTGACACTAGCATAATATCACAAAAGAAAGGATAGAATGTGGAATATGGAAGTAGGTTAGGGAGGATGGGTAATTCATATTAGACTCTTGGGAATTAGAGATGAAAACTTAATTCCTTACTTGGTTCCCTTTTTTGTTTTAATTGATTTCTTACTTTATGATCTTGGTGTAATTTTTAATTCATATTGGATTATTCCATATAAATTAGTAAGATTTATGAATGTTTTGTTTAAAGGGATTACTATCATGTTGGCCTGGATGAGATAACATAGGAACTATTAATTATATGTGATGATTGATTACCCATGAATTATTGTAATCATGTTAATATAGATTACTGAATGATGCATTATTAGATTTATTGTTTTTCATACTTGATTGTGAACATACATGAATTACACATTGGAGGGAGTCAGGTTTTATCATTATTGCATGTGCAAGTTATGTGTATTATACCTATGCATACATATGTTGTGCATGTATGCTAGTACAACTACTTGAGGTACTAGTTACCGAACTACGTTATTAAGTACTTAATCAATGGTTGAATAGTTATGAAATTAATTTGCATAGGTAAATATATATAGTAGCATTAAATGTAACACACCAAACTGATGCAAACCCCCACCCCCTCCTAGGGTCCACATGACCACCTAGTCTAAGATCATTCAATTTCAGAGCTGGATCAACTCTCGAGCCCCTACTGAGACCCCAAAATATTACATGGGTCCTTCATTTATCATGGGAAGGTCAAATGCTAGACCCACGACTGCTTTTCCTAATCCCCTTTCAAACACCTTTTAAAATCAATTTCAAGCCCAATCCCCCTTGTTTCATCCAAAATCTCATATGACCGTGGGTTGTGAACAGGCGCCAAGAACAATGCTCTATTTCGGTGCTCCAGAGCTTCGAGCTACGAGAGATTCATCACCACCACTTTCCTATTCCTCTAAATATGAAAATCGGCGAACTACCGAACATTGAAGGGGATCAACAGTCCACAATCTGCAGGCTAATCTACAACTCATAGAATACTTTAGAATTTTGGGCTTTGGCCCAACTACCCACTCCAACACACTATACTCGCGAAGTGTTGAACTCGGAATATGATCAGACAGTTCTGATGCTCCCACATATCAACGACTTACACTTACTCCGGACTATGGGACTTTGGAGATTTTCGCTTCACTACATATCCAGTTCCCTAGAGTGTCGAACTTCGAAGTGACGCGATCATCCTCCATGTGTCCTCACAAATCGATGGACAAGATCAACTATGGCTGTTGTGATACTTATATGTCTAATATAATGCACTCATTAATTATCAATCCGGGATTCGTAATCAATAGAGTTATAAGACACCAGTAAGAAAGGTAATTCCTAATGCCACGAATATAGAATCAAACTAGATTATGTATGCTGGAAACAAATCAAAATAGCAAACTACAATGCACTTTGGTTGTCCTTCATAGAGAGGCTATCCATTCCATTATGGCACATGCAAGTATGAGATGGAATTGGTTTGATAGATCAACTCTGATGTCTAACCCAGAAAACTAATTATGCAATCCACACTTTCTGAAAGGAAATCACACATCAATCAGCATATCATGGGTAGTTCAATAGTCAATATGTTGGTTCTGTTGTGGTTCACAATGAACTTCACTAGTTCTTATCCAAGTATTTTTGACTATTGTTTCCAACAGCTATGATCACTCAAGGAAATCAAATTCATGAGAACAGAAAACAGAGCATATGCAAAAACAGAGAAATTAAAGATATGAGCAATTATAGAATGGAAATCTTAATCTAATATGTACTACTATCATCTAACAGAGTTAAAGATTTAGCTAATTCAATGTTTATACTACTGAAAACAAACACTAAGGCTAATCTACGAAGAGGCTGACCTTTGTTGGGCGGTGGGCCCTTGCTACTTCAACAGTTAGCTACTGAAGTCTACAGAAAGCTTGCTTTTAATACACACATTACTCTCACTCACACTTCAAAACATAAAATCAAAACTCTCTTTAACAACTCAACTCATTCTTAATCCTAGATAATCAGAATATGGAGATAAAATGACATTCCATTAATCTTCACTCAGAAATATGTTTTGTACTATCATACGATGCTTACATGTTGATGATATGCTAACTCTCCTACTCTTCTAGCATCCTTGCCACGACTATTTAATAGTCTGAATCGTGAAACAGAAGGAGGCAAAGTGATTTTCAAATCAATCAGTTGTTAAGTTTAATCATTCGGTTACATCTTTAGCTTCATCCTCATGACTTGAAGTGCACGAGGATGAGGCAATCAACAAACTATTCTTATCATAGAAAATAGATGTCCACCAATTTACTTAGGCGAGATCTGGAACTTAACTTAGTGCATTAGGCTCTTCCATATTAGTATCGGATCGTAACAGGTAGATGGTATCGGATCATGATAGAGCGTAAAAGGTGGTACCGGATCATGACAGAGTGTGGCCATTGGTACCGGATCATAACAGTGCATGTTGTTGGTGCCAGATCATAACAGAGCGTGGTCGTTGGTACCGGATCACAACAGGTAAGATTTAGTACCGGATGTGTTTGGTACTAGATCAGACAATAGCAGTCTTGGTGCACAGGTACCGGATCACAACAGAGATGGTACAGGAATGCTAGACATCTAGAGGTCAAAGATTCACATATGACAAATTGAGCATTAGTACATGAAATATTTAATTCCATAACTCAGTCAACCACAAAATGCATGAATTAACCATACTTTACCTTATGACCTTATTACTGGCAGTTGGTAGCATTCTTGTCGTTCACTCAAGCTTTAGGTAGGCCCAAAAAGGTATAGGTGAAGATTATAATAGGGTAATGAGAATGTCAATTTCAGGTCTCAACATTCCCCCATGCCAAAATCATTGCATGTCCTCATGCAACTGAAAACAAAGCCCAAAATTTTTCAAAACTTGAGAATGTGTTCTTTACTTTGGTGTATCAACGATATTGATGGTTGAAGCCTCTTCTCTTAGCTCCCTTTTGATGACCCTAACGTATTGTAGGAGTCGTAATACCTTCTTAAGATTGTTAGAGGTCTCTTCATGGTCGTCTTGAATTTGTTGGCTGGTTGCTTTCAACTGCTCATTTTCCTTTTTGATATATCTATCGAAGAGTTGATATTCCTTTACTTCCTATTGGAGTTCCTGATTTTGTTTTTGTAATTCCTCAATCCTTTTCTTCATTTGTTCTTTTTTCAAGTTCTTTGTTGATTCTACCATTACTGGATGGGTGCACTCCCTTTCCTCGACTTCCTCCCTCATCCTACATAAAGTAATAGTGGCTTTCTCTTCGGTCAGACTAGGGATGTCATCTTGGATTGGTAAATCATCAGAAGGGGAGGTAAGGTCGATTGGATCTTCCTGTGTATGAGGACTGACTGTTTTTTTTCCCTTCTTTTCCATGCTCCTCATAGTTATTTTACATGGAGGTATTGGATCATGGATGCTCACAGGCTTTCTTTTCTTCTTCATTTTCTGATGGTCCTCTTTCTCAACTACCACCATTTATGTCTCCTCTACTAATTTGGTTTTACCTTTTGATTCAGATCTTTTATAAGTCTTGTTGACTGTGTAAGAGGACCCTGCCCTTTCATGTTGGCTCACTGCCCTAGATGATGGTGGAGTTGTCTTATCCTTCTTGCTTTTTTTCTCTTGGGGTTCCTTACATTTATTTGGACCATGTTGGGTTTCCTCCACAGATGTGTTTCCTGTGGGAAGGTGTTGTGTGATAAGGGTTTTCCAACTAATCCTCTATTTCCTAAGCTCATGCATAACTAGCATTTTAATGAAACCTTGATGGTAGATGCTAGTATTTTCTATTTTGGAGATGTATTTAACACCTCTTACCATTTTATTCAAACTCATCCATAGAAAATAAGGAAAATTGATTGCAGGGCCTCCTTCAAAATGCAATAGGAGCCTAAGGTGATAAATGAAAGTCACGGCATACCTTCCTTCACAGGTGACAAATCGTTGAAGACTGGTAATCATTGGATGGTATTCTTCTTTGATGTAGCTCCTAGGGATTCCCTTCTTCCAGTCAGGGTGTTGATGATCTACCTTCAAGAATTGTTGGCACATCTCTTTGTTAATTCCTACACCTTTGAAGTATTTAGCTCCTCTGCTAGGTAGTCCCGTAACCTCCCTTACAGTTGCTTCATTAATTATTAGTTGTATATTGCCTATACGTGTCGTCTCTCCATCATAACCTTGAATAAATTCCTGAGATATCTTCTCGTTTTAGCCTGTAAATTTTTCCAGAAAAGGTATCCACCCCAATCTAGCATATTTTTCTTGACATAATTGGTATTCCTCAGTTTCCCTATAAATTTGGAAAACCGGTTCATGTCTAGTAACGACCATCGTTATAATTTGAGAAAAGGATTGGGTTGTAGCACAAGGGTTTAGGGATGATTTTAAGGATGGAAATTTATTTTAAAATGTAGAAACCTTGGCGAATCCTACTAGTCCTTCATATGCCAACTATAAATGTTTGGCGATATTTTTTTTTTAAATATTCAAATTTCTAAGGATTTTATATATATTTTATAAAATTTTGGTGATTTTTAAGGTAAAATAATTTGATCCTATAGAATTTGGGCGAATCATTTTTAAAATAGAGAATCTCGTTTTTGGAAAAACCATGGAAAATTAGCCCATGAGCGAAATTTATCCCCTAAAATCATCCATGGTTTAGTTAATTGATGAAGGGTTTGGTACCAGAAAGGAGCAGGCTCATAACTGGAGAAAAGCTCACGACAAGGGGAAATATGGTGATGGTGTTGCGAATGGTAATTTTAAGTGAGGGTGCTGCAAGGAAAAATTATGACCAAATGAGGCTTATCTGGATGGCTTCACCACCAGATAAGCCATTTCATATCTACCCATTGTTGTAATTATGAGGATAAGATGTCAAGTATCAGGGCATCATTTTGGAATAGGTGATTGGACTTTTGGGGGGTGAAATTAATGTTGGATCGTGGTTCATGATATACGATGGGTTCATGAATTGTTTAAGGACAGAATATATTCATTTGTTATCATTGCTATGCATGCTTCATATTTTGATATGATTTTTTCCTTTAACCATGTTTAAGAGCTATGAGAGGATTAATTAGGTTTAGGCATATGGGTATGAGGGATAAGCGCATGGGTTTAATACTAAGGTCGTAAGATCTAGTATAGCTTTTCATATTTATTGTAGTTTTATGAGCATAGGAAAATAAATACCATGTTACCTTTTCTTTCACCTTTGTATGATCGATACCCATAGCTTGTGTGACTGATTGTAAATTATCAGGATTTAGACTGAAGCTTCTTAAAAACTCGGTACGGGAATGTCCTGTACTTCTATTATTCTATGCTTATCTTCTTCGTATTTGGTTCTGCAAGTGGATGATATGAGTCTGGAAAAGAGTTCTGAAGGGGATCTTTGACCTTCCCCCATGCCGAAGATGTTGTATATCTGTAGGCAAGAAGATTCAATCATTTTATATCATAATGGAGAAAGATTATAGGAGCAAAAGAAACCAATCAAATTTTAGAAGTGCAGCTTATCACTTATCATATGATCTTATGCCAAAAAAATGAAATTGCCCTGCTTTTAATGCATTATTGACAGAGGTAGTATTCAGCAGTGAAACAGGGGAATACCTATATGTTTTCCAGAAGAACAGATCCCACCTAACTTGCTCCATATTTTTACTATCATTGGATGTTATAGATAAATTTCACAATATGAGTAGATTAGGCTCCCTAGTTAGGGTTCCACTCTTAAGAAGTTTCCTTCTTAGATAGTGTAGGCTTTAGATGTCAGACCGGTAATTTGACTTAGGGTGATTCTCAAATGGACATTTGCTTGGAGAATTATATTGTTGATTCATCTGGAATTTTGTATCTCATGAAAGCCAATAATGACCTTTACTCTTTTTTTTTTAGATGGCAAAAAGTGGATTTCTCAATCAGAAAAGTATAGATGAGACATTCTTCAACTAGAACCCACTGCCAGCAAGCCTATTCAATACTCCAGTGGGGTAGTTGTGATAATTAGTGAGAGGTACCTTCCCCTGGAAGAATGCCCCATTGCCAATAGGCCTGTTCAGTAACCTGATGGGTTTGCCTAGTCATACCATAGACCGGTACCCGCTGTCAGCAAACATGTTCAGTATCCTGGCAGGTTAGTCTCTTAAACCCTTTTCCATGAGAGGCTTCTTGTCCATAGTCACCTATTTTGGTTTGAATTAAAGAGTGCTTTTCACGGTGACAGGGGAGGCTCATCTAAAAACCTTTTTACAGGGTGGGATGGTATTGGGTTGGAAGGCATATACTCTTTCTTTGTATGTCTTTTAAATATTTGTCTGAAGGAAAAATAAAATTTTATGCACATTATTTTTTAGAGTGATCCAGATGTATAATTTTGTCTGAAGTTGTCCATAAGAGAATGACCTAAAGTTTCCTTGGGGTACTGGTACATCCTCTTCCATAAACGTTTTGGTAGTGTGCCCATGGTAGAGAGTGTTCATATACTCATATGTTACTCTTTAATAAGATAATCCAATAAATACTATTGAAGTCTGGTTAGGGTGAGATAGTTTCTTATAGGCTAATATATGTTTTTCTGTAAATCATGATGAAATATTGGGTAATGGCAACTTCTAGTCTTTAAAGTGGATTATGGTTCTTTGAGAAATCATAGGTAAAGATTGTGTCCCTCTTTTTATTTTGTTTTTAAGCAACATAACCAAAAGAAATTAAAGTTCTTCTCAGCAACATAACCAAAATAAATTAAAGTTCTTCTCAGCAGCAAAACCAAAAGAAATTAAAGTTCTTCTCAGCAACAGAACAAAAAGAAATTAAAATACTTCCCTTTAGTTGTCAACAGAAGGGCTTCCATTTGATAGTGTTTTTGGCTTCATGGTTCCATCTTAAGTGGTTGTTGCATGGCTTCATTGACATAATATTTTGAAATATGCTTTGTCAATATGTCTTGATAGTACTGTAGAAGGACAGACTCTGGTACCGGACTGGTACTGGACCAGAACATGATTTCTGGTACCGAAACAGAACATAATATTGTTAATGCCTAAAACTGATGTTTAGCAAGTTCATGAAGGATCAAATAGATTATAAAAATTTGCTTACAAAAGAAAAGAAAATTTGTGAAAGTAAAACAAAAGGAGGTAAGAGTCTTTTGTTACCTTCAGCTTATTAACAAAATTCAATCCACACCTATGTACAAAAAGTCTCAAATAAACCAATCAATCAATGTGGGTCAGTAAGAGGATCTCCTTCCTTACTGATCATTTGCATGTATGAATTCTATAGTG
Source organism: Picea engelmannii (assembly GCA_009831015.1). Lineage (NCBI taxonomy): Eukaryota > Viridiplantae > Streptophyta > Pinopsida > Pinales > Pinaceae > Picea > Picea engelmannii. The sequence goes on from ML791893.1 coordinate 256,772, forward strand.
TACGAGTCAGGGATTCTTCTTTTGACAGAGGTTTGTTGTAAACTCGCAACCAGTGACCATTCACAAGTAGTGGTCTATGTTTTTCATCAATTTTCTTTATCCTGATTGAACCATTATCGTAGATAGTGTCAATTTCGTAAGGTCCCATCCAACGGGTGGTTAACTTACATTTGAATTTCTTGAATCTGCTATCATACAATAGGGCCCAATCTCCTTGTCGAAAAAAATTATTTTTGAGATACTTGTCATGCCATTTTGTTCTCTGTTCTTGAATGAGGGTAGTCCTTTGAAGTGCTTCCTGCCTGGTTTCATCGAACTCATTAAGATGCAAGAGTCTTTGTTGTTGGGCTTCATCCAAGTTCATGCCAACTTGTACTGCAGTCCTGAAGGTTTTGATCTGAAATTCTATGGGGAGAAGCACCTGCTTCCCATACACTAACTCATAGGGTGTATGTCTCGTTGTATTCCTCTAGGTGATTCTATAAGCCCATAAGGCTTCTAATAATCTATCAGCCCAATCCTTATGGTGCAGATGTACTGTTTTGGTAAGAATGGACTCAATAACTTTGTTGGTGGATTCTACTTGTCCATTTGCTTGTGGATGATAGGGTGTAGATTTCCTGTGTTTGATTTGGTACTGTTCTGTAATAGCTTTGATTAGATGAGAGGTAAATTGAGTTCCCTGATTAGTCACAATTTCTCGCGGTACACCAAATCTAGTAAAGATATCATTAAAAAGGAAATCTACCACTGATTGTTCACTTGCAGCCGGTAAAGCCTTTACTTCAACCCATTTAGTCACATAGTCAGTGCATACAAGTATATACTTTTTCTTTTTATATGCAGGGTTAATGGGCCCTACAAAATCTAATTCCCATTTCTCGAATGGTTCAATGACTACTTGGGCTTGAAGTGGCATTTGGTCTCGTGCAGTAGACTTACCCATTCATTGAAATTCATCACAATTGGATACATAGGTTTTAGCATCTCTGAAAATATGAGGCCAGTAGTAACCTGATTGCAAAACTTTGTAAGAAGTCCTTTTTTCTTTGAAGTGTCCTCCACAAGGGCCATCATGCCAGGCTTGTAAAATATCATGAATTTCATCTTCCCTTACACATCTCCTTATCACCAAATCTGGTCATGTTTTGTAGAGGCAATCATCGTGCCACATGTAATTTGCACTTAGTTGAATTGCTTTTTGTTTTTCTCTAGGAGACTATTTCTGAGGCATCTTCCCTGTCACAAGATAGTTAGCGACATCTACATACCACGGAGTGAATGTAGAAATAGAAAATAAATTTTCATCAGGAAATGTATCTTCTACTGGTGCATTATCTCCCAGGTGAATCATTCTAGATAAGAAATCAGCCACAAGATTATCTTTACCAGGTCTATCAATAATATTGATATTAAACTCTTGTAATAATAAAAGCCATCTTGTAACTCTAGGATTTGTTACAGGCTTTTTCATTAAGAATCGGATGGCTGAATGATCAGTGTGTACAAAATCTTGATATCCTGTAATATAGTATCTAAATTTATTGATAGCATGGACTACAACTAGCGATTCCTTTTTTGTGACCGTATAATTAACTTCAGCTGGAGACATATTTTTACTGACGAAGTAAATAACATAGGGCATTTGATTTTCTCTTTGTCCAAGGACTGTCCCAAGGGCTATGTCTGAGGCATCGGTATAGATATGAAAAGGAAGGGACCAATTTGGTCCTCTTAATACAGGGGTAGTTGACAATTTTTGTTTTAGAATTCAAAAGATATTTGCCATTCATCATCCCACTTAAATTCAGCTTCTTTGGATAATAATTTAAATACAGGGGTAGCTAGGCTTGTAAAATTCGGAATGAATCTTCTATAGTAGCCAGCATGTCCTAAAAAGATGTGAACTTCCTTTTGTGAGGAAGGTATTCTGATTTGTGTGATGATATAAATCTTTGTTGGATCAACTCTCATGCCAGAACAGGAAATGTGATGTCCCAAAACAATACCTTCAGTGAGCATCATTTTTTATTTTTCATTACTTAAGGAAAGGTTAGTTTCCCTACACCTAATCAAGACTTTTTCTAAACTGGCCAATGCTTCCTGGAAGTCTTGTCCATGGACTGTAAACTCATCCATGTAGACTTCCACACAATCATTGGTCAAGTCAGAGAAAATGGCTATGACGGCTCTTTGAAAAGTGGTTGGGGCATTGCAAATTCTGAAGGGGATCACTCTATAAGCATATGTGCCCCAAGGGTAGGTAAAAGTGGTATTTTCCTGGTCTTCGAGTGCTATTTGCATCTGGTTGTAACCACTAAACCCATCCAAGAACGAAAAATACTTCTTTCTGGATAGGCTATCCAGCACCTGATCAATAAATGGTAAAGGAAACTAATCTCTATGGGTGGCTTTGTTTAACTCTCGGAAGTCTACACATATCCTCCACTTACATTTTTCTTGGGAACTATGACAAGTGGAGATACCCATTGACTATCTGAAATGGGGTATATGAGATTGGCTCGGAGGAGTTTTTGTAATTCCTCTTTTACAATATCTTTAAGGGATGGATTGTTAAGATCCACTTGTTAAATACTGAATACACAATAGATCCACAAAGCAAGATAGAAGAAACCACATTCTATTATTATCAAACCCTTGAGGTAGGGCAACACCATACAATGGATCCTATTATGGAAGGGATCCTCTCCTGTTCACTTGCATATTCAAGGAGGCATCCTCCTATTGAGCTACTGCTCCAAACACAATACTTCTCTTCATGTCTCATTACATTGCTTAAACCCCTTTATATAGTGCTACCATCACCTAAGAACATTCTAGAGGAGGAATCTTCTAGAAGTAGAACCTTCTAAGAAGTTATCTTACATTTATTATATCTAACTACCATAGTGGGCCTTATTTAATAATATAGTGGACCTAGT
>ML791893.1:260187-274766 GCA_009831015.1 Picea engelmannii
GTGGTTGTCATCCCAGAAATGACAACTATCCATATACCAATCATCACAATCGTCCTCAAAATCATACCAAGCATATCTTTCTTGATTATATTCATTCATGAGGCCCTGCATAAGAAATCTCTCCTGCATGTTATTCAATGAATTTTGAATACTACAAAAACTATCATTGAAGGTGCCTCTGAGACTGTCTGTGAGGCGGTCTGTGAGGCCATGTGAAAATGCATCCAATGTGTGAAAAAATTGGGCTTTAAATGATCCAAGAATTTATTTTTGAGAAGAAATAGCCATTTGAGCATCCTATGAACTCACCCAATAAGTTATGATAGAAAATCACGGTTTTTTCTGGAAAAAACCCTAAAAAACTGCTGAACTTAAAATGCTCATAACTTCACTTCCCAGACTCCGTTTCGGCTGATTTTTTTTTTGAAATTGGGTGAAATTGTGAGAAGAACTCAGATATGTAATTTATTTGGGTAAATTCGGCCTCCAAATGCTACATAAAATAAAAATAAATCGCGCCGCCGTTCGTAGAAAAAACCCTGAAAAATTGCAGATTTTAAAACCTCAATATCTTGACCTTCCGGACTCCGTTTTGGACGATTTTTTTTTTTAACTTGGGTGTTTTTCTGAGAGGAACTCAAATATACAACCTTTGTCTGCAAATTATTCACAAAAATATACTGAAAATGTCTCATTTATTATATCTAACTACCATAGTGGGCCTTATTTAATAATATAGTGGACCTAGTCCACCTTACATTGAATGACCTCCACTATTATCACTATGGGCCCTCTGGGCCCCCCCACTACCTCTCTAGCTACCTTACATGGATTCATCCTTTGTTGAGCCTGTCTAACTGGTCTGATTTGGTCATTAGTGTAGATATGATGTGTGCATGTGTCAGGGTGAATGCCTTTCATGTCTGCACAATCCCATGCAAAGACATCAGATTGTCTTTGGAGCATTTCAATCACTTGTGTCTTTTGTTCTGGTTCCAAACTAGAGTTGATATACAAAGGTTTTCATGGGATAATCTCAACAAGTTCAGTAGTTTCTTCCTTATCTGAGGAGGCTAGTGATAAAATGTATAATTGAGTGATATTAGGGTGCCAAGTTTGTTTAAATTCGGAACTAAAAATATGTGACAATTCTACAAAAGACCTTGGGTATTCAATGCAATTTGTGTCAGCCAAAAATAAGCTTAAGACTTGTTCATCTGATTGTTCTTGTATTCCTTTTACCTGTTCAAGTGTTAACAAAGGTCTGATGCAATCTTCCTCTCCATAAGGGTTTTCTAACCAAATAGGTATTTCCTGTGTCGGTTGGGTAGGAGGGAAGAGAACAAGTTTTTGGCTATGTGTGCCATTGGAGATAGTCATCTCACCAAACCGACAACTGATAAAGGCATCTGTTGTGGACAGCCAAGGGCGGCCAAGAACCACAGGGTGTCCTAGTTTGGAGGATGATTTAGAATAGATGACTAAAAAGTCTACTGGATATTCCCAAGAAGCTAGGGTGACCGTGACATCATCTAGACTTCCTGCAGGGCTAATGACTGACTTATCTGCCAATTCAATCATGGTTTGGGTTGGTCTTAGCTGATTGATTTGGAGCTTCTGCATAGTGTCAAAAGGAATTACATTAATAGCTGCACCCAAATCAATGAGTGTGTTTGGTAGAGAAATGCCAATAATTTCAATAGTGACAACTAGGTTTCCAGGATCATTATCTTTGTATGGCATTTCATAAATGAATTCAGATAATTGTCCCACTACCTGAACAAGAGGAGGTTCCTTCTTCCTCCTTCCTGGTTTCTTAATGCAAAGATCCCTTATAATTTTGGCATAAATAGGGATATCCTTAATAGCTTGTAGCAGAGGTATTTTTATGCACACATTTCGTAATTCATCTTCTATATCTGTGTGCAAGGGTGGGTCGGGTTTCTTCACTAACAGTCTTTCGGGGTAAGGTGTAAGATTAATTTGTTGGGGTACTTGTATAGACTGAGAATTGATTGGGATAGGAGGAGAGGCCTCTTCTTCTATAGGGGTGGTTTGAGTGTTTTCTTCCTTAGAATGATTATTATTTTCTTCCTGAATTATTACTGCAGGATATGATTGGTTTACAACTTTCCCTGATCGTAGTTGAATTTTATAGGTGGGAAAGGTTTGAAATTTTGTATTCTACACAGGGTGGGTAGGTCGATTATTGGGGTTAGGGATTGGCTGGGCAGGGATTGTTGTTGGTATCAAAGGATTGTGGGCAGCTTGGTTTTGTGGTTGTTGATTGGGATTTATAGATACTTGTTGCTGCTGATTAGGATTCAAGGGGTTTGTAAATTGTTGTTGTATAGGAGGTGGGAGTAAAGCTTGCATCTGTGGTGGGTTGAATCCAGGTAGTAATTGGGAAATGTTTGCATGGTACTGTGGATATGTAGGGTAAGAGGGATTTCCATACATAGGTCCCCTCCAACCTTGTTGCCAAGGCTGAGTTTGCTGAGGTGTCCATTGTGGATAAGTCATTGGGGAAGGACCCCATTGTTGTTGTTGATATTGTGTATTAGGATCATAAAATGTATTGGTATTTTGGGCTCTCCAATGTCTTCTAGAAGGGTATGGTTGTTCTTGTGAGACTCCTCCTCCCCTATACATGGCTTGTAGTTCAAGCAAGGTTGGACACTCAGATGTGGGGTGTTCTAGTGTACACAGACCGCAAATTTCCATGACATTTAATGGCCATTCTTTCTCATTGTTGTGCTTCTTTCGGCATCTATGAAAAAATATTGCTAAATCATCTTCTTCTTGTTTCTTTTTCAGTTTCAGAGTATCTAATTGGTTACTTATTGTGCTCAAGATTTCTTTTTTAAAGTTCTCCAATAAGTTTCCTAACTCAGTTCTGGTGACAGTCCCTGAACTTTGTTTTGTATTTCTGCTAAAAGGATCTCTTGGTCCTTTCCCTATTTTAGCTTGTCCTCTGAGTATCTCCTACAGTAATCTGCAATTTCTGAAAAAGGTTTTTGGTGTACATCTCCTGAACTCAATAAGTTTAAAACTTCTATGCAATCATCCCTAAGACCTTTCAAGAATACAGTTCTTACTACAGTTGGGTCTGAGGTGAATAGTTTTGACTTTTGATTGTTGTATAAGAACCTTTCTAAGTAGTCTTCAGGACTTCCATCTTTTGTTTGATGCATTTTAAAAATGTAATTTTTAACATTATCCTTACAATAGTCTTGGTATTTTCGTAAAAATGTGTCTTTCATTTGATCCCAAGAAAGGATTGTGTTTTCTCCTAAGATCATGAACCATCATAAGGCTTAATCCTTCATTGTAGCAGGAAAAAGCTTAATTTTTTGGGCATCATCTGAGTAGTTATAGCTTCTACATAATATGTCAAACTCAAATAAAAATAAATCTAGATCCTCAATTGACATACCTATGAAAGTGGGTAATGATGATAGTGAAAATATTCTTCATGCTGACGTTTCTGGAAATATCCAAGATTGGAAACCCAAAGGTCTCATTCTCTGTAGCTGCATTTCCTTTTTCTTCTACCATTCTACTGATGGATGGTTTAGAAACTGGATTTTATGTGTCTCCTAAATGTTTAGCAGACTCACGTTCTGCCTGTCCCAATATTGATTCTTCCATTTTAGGTTCTCCTTTTGGAGCCTCGCTGGCTCCCCTTGAATTTTTTGTTGGCTGAATTTTTCTTGCACCAGTGTTAGTTGGATTAGTGGGGGGGTTTGTTTTTGAATCTTTGGAGCTTACAAATATACCCTTGTTATCTCTATATCTATGCATAAAATGGAAATTTGATTCTTCAACTGAATTGAAATCCTAATTCTATCTAGAAGGTAAGAAGGCAACCTGGATTCAGAGAACCCCACTCTAGTGGCCGCGTGGCTCTTCACTCACGTCTTAAATGTTTTATCCTCCTCCCTCAAGAATCCTTTTAAAAAATTTATGCAAACAATCTAAACTAAAAATTACTTCCTACCATTTGCAACTCTCTGGCAATGATGCCAAAATGTTGTGCTACTTATATGTCTAATATAATGCACTCATTAATTATCAATCCGGGATTCGTAATCAACAGAGTTACAAGACACTAGTAAGAAATGTGATTCCTAATGTCATGAGTATAGAATCAAACTAGATTATGTATGCTGGAAACAAATCAAAATAGAAAACTACAATGCACTTTGGTTGTCCTTCACAGAGAGGATATCTATTCCATTATGGCACATGAAAGTATGAGATGGAATTGGTTTGATAGATCAACTTTGATGTCTAACCCAACAAACTATTTATGCAATCCACACTTTCTGAAAGGAAATCACACATCAATCAGCATAGCATGGGTAGTTCAATAGTCAATATGTTGGTTCTGTTGTGGTTCACAATGAACTTCACTAGTTCTTATCCAAGTAGTTTTGACTATTGCTACCAACAACTATGATCACTCAAGGAAATCAAATTCATGAGAATAGAAAACAGAGCAATTAAAGATCTAAGCAATTATAGAATGGAAATCTTAATCTAAGTTGTACGGCTATCATCTAACAGAGTTAAAGCTTTAGCTAATTCAATGTTTATACTACTGAAAACAAACACTAAGGATAATCTATGAAGAGGCTGACCTTTGTTGGCGGTGGGCCCTTGTCACTTCAACAAGTCAGCTACTGAAGTCTACAGGAAGCTTTCTTTTAATACACACATTACTCTCACTCACACTTCAAAACATAAAATCAAAACTCTCTTTAACAACTCAACTCATTCTTAATCATAGATAATCAAAATATGGAGATAAAATGACATTCCATTAATCTTCACTCAGAAATATGTTTTGTACTATCATACGTTGCTTACATATTGATGATATGATAACTCTCCTACTCTTCTACCATCCTTTCCACGACTATTTAATAGTCTGAATCGTGAAACACAAGGAGGCGAAGTGATTTGCAAATCAATTAGTTGTTAAGTTTAATCATTTGCTTACATCTTTAGCTTCATCCTCATGACACGAAGTGCATGAGGATGAGGCAATCAAGAAACTATTCTTATCATAGAAAATAGACATCCACCAATTGACTTAGGCGAGATCTACCACTTAACGTAGTGCATTAGGCTCTTCCATCTTAGTACCGGATCATAACAGGTAGATGGTATTGGATCATGATAGAGAGTAAAAGGTGGTACCGGATCATGACAGAGTATGGCCGTTGGTACTGGATCATAACAGTGCATGTTGTTGGTACCATATCATAACAGAGCGAGGTCGTTGGTACCATATCACAACAGGTAATATTTAATACCGGATGTGTTTGGTACCGAATTAGACAACAGTAGTCTTGGTGTGCAGGTACTGAATCACGACAGAGATGGTACAGGAACGCTAGACATCTAGAGGTCAAAGATTCACATATGAAAAATCAAGCATTAGTACATGAAATATTTAATTTCTTAACTCAATAAACCACAAAATGCATGAATTAACCATACTTTACCTTATGACCTTATTATTGGCAATTGGTAGCGCTCTTGTTGTTCACTCAAGCTTTAGGTAGGCCCAAAAAGGTATAGGTGAAGAGTGTAATAGGGTAATGAGAATGTCAGTTTTAGGTCTCAACAGTGGCCTTCAGGAACCTTCCAACCATGCACCTTGTTTCTTCCCAAACCCCAAACTAACAAAGGTCTGATCGACCCTCCACATATCCTTCTCCAACAGACAGATAGGATAGACTCTGGTCTTCAGGCCTCTGGGAGTCCTCACAACTCTGAACTTTGTTTCCTATGGAGTATTGGACCTCTGGACTCTCAGATCTCCTTCCACACGTCTAATGTAGTTAATGACCGATATTTACTTCAGCTCTCGACCCTTCGGGATTTCTCGACTCAACTCAAACCAATTCCTCTGGAGTGTTAAGGATTCGAACCACAAGATCTAGTGACATGTGTGTTGACTATTAAAAATTGTCAACGAAGTTTCACCCGCAAAGTATTGCTAAAGCTTATTATTATAGAAACTAAATAATACTAGTAGGTGGGACCCCCTTGAACTATTGGAGAGCATATTTGTTCATTTTTAATGTTGAGATGATGTGCGACACGGCACACATGGTTGATGAAGATCTTGTTGGTATTGATTATGAATTGAGCTTATGAAGGGTTGCTTCCTTATGTTACTACAACCTATGCTATTCATTAATTTCATTATTGTTTGTTCTTTTCGTGCCTGCATAAAAAACATGTTAGTGAAATTATATGAGAGGAAAAAAACTATAACAAATGCAAAGAAAAGGGAACTAGTTCTGCAATACCACATGCGAATAATTTGAAGGAAATGAGAAAAAAATTCTAGGGGAATATTATAAATCTATCCTAACTATACTACCTGCATGAAAAGACTTGATGATTATTGCTAAAACCTAGCTAGCAAGTAAATGGTTATGAAATTATGATTGAATTGCATGTTTAATATGCACATGGTTGAAATGTTGGTGGCACATTTGGCAAGGTGATAATGTTAATGGTTATGCAATGGTTAACGAAATTATATGGCCGATAGAAGTATGGTATGTTTGGATAGATTGAACATCGGTGGTTGATTTGATAAGGTTGTGAACATTGATGGTTAGGCAATTTTGTTTAATATTGAAGCCCACCATGCACTTGATAAAGGAAAAGTCATTGCTTCCCCTTCCTCACCCTCCAATGACTCTGACAAATCTGTGTCTTCCTAGATGCATTTGAGGGACGATTGTTCCCACGTGATCAATGTGATTAGGCCTAAGGGATCTGCATAGTCAAAGAAAAACTCAGGAAAATCAAGAGGTGATAGCAACAATCAAGGAAGGGTTGCATCACATACTGGGAAATATGGTTTTTGAGATTTTATTATATCTATTGTTTTATGACAGTTGACTTCAAGGATTTTTGGATAGCATGTTTATTTTGGATATATGAGTATTATTTTTGAAATAATTTCAAATTTCATAAGTTTAAATTGCCAAAAGTAAATATATTGATGGGAGGAACAAAGAGGTATGTTTTGCTTAACTAATGGTTATGTTATGATTGTTATGATTGTTATGAACTAAAGGGAGTCACAACAGGTCCCACCTATTAGTTATTATTTAATTATGACCCTTATTATAATTATTACTCTTCCTCCTAACTAAAGTTAGTTGAGTCTTTGTTACACATTATTTTTGTCACCCTCATGATCGTTAATGATGTAAACCTATATGTTTCCTTTAGAAGGGTCAGTGGCCTGAATTCCTAAAGAAAGAAGTTAGAAGAACTTTTCCTGAGATATGAAGTTGTGTTTTCCTCTGTAAAACCCCTATTTTGTAGGATTTCCACGGGCTGCAACATAGCTAGGGTGCGGAAATGCCTGATTTCCGCAGGCTGCACCATAGCTAGGGTGTGGAAATAGATGATTTTTGTAGTCTGCACTATAGCTAGGGTGCGGAGTTTCTGCAGGCTACACTATAGCTAGGTCGCAATGGCCTTCATACGTGGGAAAAATTAGCATTTTCTCAATGCTTCTAGAAGGAGACTCTTCTATGGTGAGGTGGCCTTCGAATGGTTTGGATATTACTCGCTTTCATGATTTAGTGGGATCATCCTAACCTCCTCACCTTATCCTCTTCATCTTATAAAAGGAGTGGAGTTCTCATCGAAAGGGTTAGGAATTGGTTTTAGAGTTGGATTGAGCTTGAGTTTGATTGGGTTGGAAAGTTCTTGAGCTTGTTAGCTTGGTTAGATAGGCTTTGAGCTTTGTTTTTTCAAGATAGATGTCATATCTATAGTCTCAGAATCCTCAGAGCAAGAAGTGTGTGGGAAGCAAGGAATCGTTGGAAGGAACCTTATGACATCAAGGCATCTAGTTGTAATCTCTCTTCCTATTATTAATATGATACAGTGGCATGTTTCTTTCCCATAGAATTATCTTTATTTTATTGCATAATTCCTTGATCATATGCATGGGTTGTCATTGAATATACTTTACTACTTTCACTTTGGTTGGTTTGTGTCTCACCGCAAGATCAGTATCACAAGAGCACCGAAACGAAACAGGAACAACAAAGACATAAGGAAGAAACATTTAAAGGTATGTCTATCGTCTTTTGTTTGGTAGTAAATTTGATGATTAGAGCCTAGGGAAAGTGCCATGTCCTGTTATGTTTTGTTCTAGATCTAGGTGGATCTAGGGGGATCGATTCATGTCCACACTTAACGATTATCCCGATAACAAAATTGGTGACCATACTGGGGAACGGATTGTTTTCCTAGTTTGTCTTGATTTCTTGCTTTGATTGCCTGTGTTCTTTTTTTCTGATTCATTGGGAGATATAGATGAACTCTTCGCACATTTGAATTCATTGGAAAACCTTCATAATTTTTATTTTTTCCATTTGTTGTTTGATTTCCACACCCACTTTGAGGGACAGTGCGGCGTTTTCTCACCCTAGTGGTTTTCTGAACAGCGGAAATTAGGGATTTACGCACTATACTGGTCTTCTTTCCTGCGGAAATCGGGTATTTCTGCACTGTATTGGTCTTCTGGCCTGCGGAAATCAGGGATTTCTGCACTGTGTTAATCTACAGCCTACAAAAATTGTGAAAAGTTTGATTTTTAACGGTTTTTCCTTACCCAGACCTTGTTTTTGGTTTTGGGGTGAATTTTTGGGTTTGATTATGATTTGTTTACAGTCTTCTTGACATATTTGAAACTTCTTTTAGCCATCTTTGCTTTGTTTTCTTTTGAAATATTTGTCTCTTGCTTTGAGTGTCTTTCAGTTACAAAGAACTGTCTTTTCTTTAGAATTGTTTGGTGAAAGAACTTCTTTTTCTTTTATTGAATAGTTCATGTTAAAAGAGAAAATTGTTTGGGTTGCTTTGTTTCATGTCGATTCTCTATTGCATTTAGCTATCTTTGAAACAAAAAAATTATTTCTTGCTTTACATTAGATTGGTGGCATCCTTGCATTTGAATTCTTGAAGATATTGATGTTGATGAGTTTAATACATTTTGGGACATTGTACATATGGGAATGATAAATGTTTTCTCCTTCTCATAGCATATCTTTCATTGAAATGAAAAGATTGCATCTTCGTCTCTTTGTATAATTTTTGAGTCGGTCAAAACACCATATTGTCCATGCCATTTTCCTCTTGAATAACAACAACCATAAAATAAAGCGCTTATAAAAATTGATTAGACATTTTTACATTTTTTGGTAGCAAACCTACATTAGATTAGTTGTAGGGCTTTGGAATAGGTGTGAAAGATAACTTTCCAAATCTGCAAACAAACATAGAATCTTGTGATAGGGAGTGGTGAAATCCACTTGCTACATTTTGTCCTAGGAAGCCCTTCTCACACAAGGGTCAATCACAAGGTCACATTAAGACTGGCAGAGTTACTCACCCTGCTTTGTTGGTATTGGTGTAGAGATTGCATGTATTATGGGGGTCGCTTGAAGGTATACCCACAATGATGAGTGGAAGCCTTTCAAGTCAATTTTGGGCTAGATACCCTGCCCTTGCACGTGGATTGGACTGTCGTCTGTTTCCCTAGGAATCACTGTAGTGATTGGTAACCTTAGTGGCCTATCTCTTTAGGGTCTTTAAACAAGGTGATTGTGGAGGGGCAAGTCTTCACGGTACCTAGAATCGACATTGGCCAAACTCACTCAAGCTCCTTGGCGGGTATACCCACGTTTATGTGTGGGAGTTTTCACCAGGGTGTAAGTCCGTTAAGTAGGTAATCAATGTATCTTTTCCACCCGCTCTATCTCATCCCCTTCTTACTTTTTTTCCATGATGTTGGATTTCATCACCAACTAGTGTGCTCATTGTCAAAAGGTTGTGTTTGTTTTCTTGCTTCCTAGATTTTTAGTGTGTGTTTCATGTTTTCCCTAGTGGACTCTAGGTTGGATATTTGTTTTAATGGCGTCAGTTCCCGAAATGACCAATGAAGGAAACCCTACTCGAGGGGAACCTTTTTTTTTTCCTTCTTATGGAAACATTAGTCTACCTCACATCGCTACTTTGAGTCTTCCAGGTCTCACAATTGGATTACTGGTATGGTTGTTTTCCACTCAGATAATCTCGAATGCAGTTAGTTCTTCAGTTGTAAGAACTTCCCCCTAAGGACATCAACCTCATGTTGATCCTTCACCGTCTTCACCAGTAATATCTTCTTCGCCTTTTTCACTTGCAAGGTCTTCTTCCATTTCATCTTCTTCGCTGAGTGAAATCTCTCAAGCTAGTAACTCGGTGAATAAGAAGAAGAAGAAAAGGAAGAAGAAGAAGAAGAAGAATAAGAAAGGATCCAAACTTCCAACCACTTCCAGACATGTTGGAAAACAACCAGTTACTGTTAATCGTGTTGGGAGTGTTGATAATGTCAAGATCACCCAAACAACCCGTAAGCCAAAGTACCCTTGCAATCTTTGCAAGGGTATCCATATTCTTAAGGATTTACTTGGTCTATCCAAAGTTATAGAATCATGGTCTACACACCCTCGCCAACCCATGTCGCCAGCCTCTGAAAAACATGCTGGTGACCTCCCATCAACTAGTCAAGATACCATTGGGAAGAAGAAAAGTAGAGCCAAGTTCTCGTGTATGTTATGCAAAGGGCATCATCTAACTCACCTTTTCCCTCATATGTAAGAAGCCTCAAAATTACTAGAATACATGACTGTTTCACCGCCTCAACTTCTAGCTACTTATTGCAAGATTTCTCTCAACCCACTTACAGTTGATGGAATGATCAATCTGGTTCCCCCATCGGTCAGTTCGATTGATCAAGTGGTCAATCTAGTCACGTCCTTATTTGAACCAATTGACCAAGTGGTCGATTCGATCCCATCCTCGGTCGATCCCACTCTCTTTTTCGAGAGTGAAACCTAAGTGGTTGATCATTTTCCAAGCGTCGACCCCATTCTCCCCTTGGAGAATGCAACCCAAGTGGTCGATCTGATCTCGTCATCGGTCGATCCTACTCTCTCACTCGAGAGTAAGCCCAATACTTCCCACATTTTTCTCGTTGATACAGAATCTACCATGTCGGGGGGTATTCCTCATTCTCCTGTGGAACCCCCTCCAAGTAATGAGGCCATCCATTTTGATTGGGGTGTGCTAACTAGACCCCGTCTTCCCTCTCACATTCCTTTCCATATTACAGTGCAAGTTTGTGGTTCGGACATTACTCAGACCTTGATAGATGAAGGTGCGTTCGTTAGCATTTGTCCTCTTTCTCTTGGCATGCTTTGGGTTGTCCTCATCTTGCCCTAGTTATGGAAAATTTGTTAACTTTTAACAGAAGAACTAGTCAACCTTAGGGACCCTTAGTTTCCTGTAACTTTGGGAGGGAAAACTATCTTTATTGATGTCATGGTAGTCCAAGACCCCTTGGATTTTCTTTACTCCTTGGGCGGGATTATGCCTATGCCATGAAATCTATTGTCTCCACTCTTTTTCGCATGATATCTTTCCCTCATGATGGAAGAATGATGACTATTGATCAACTTTCATTCATCGGTCCTGACTGGATTACCTCCCTAAATGGTTCTTATATGCAGACGGTATCACCCCCACCACATGTTAATTATGTGGCATTGTCTCCCATGACTTCAACTTCTGATGACATAGATTTGGTAGTTGACATGGTTATCTCTTCGATAGGGTCATTAGATTTTTATCTCCTTACCCCTATCGTGGCCCTCGACATGTGTTCCTTCCAGAGTGTGTTTCTTCTGTCAAATGAAGAACTCTTGGAAGCCATGACTGAGTTTTGTCCCTTGACATGGTGTCCTTCCAGAGTGTTGTCCTCTTGGAAGCCGTGATCAAGAAGGGCTTTGAGCATGGTTTTCTGATTTCAATCTCATTAAAAAATGAAACCATCTTTGAGCATGGTTTTATGATTTCAAGCATGTTAAAAAATGAAACCAGTCATGAGGATAGTTTTTTGCATATCTGTTGCAACCTCGTTAAAAAAATGAAACAAAGGTTATGGGCATAGTTCTTGTTTCTATGTCAATCTCATTAAAAAATGAAATGGAGGTCTAGGGATTGAACCTGGATTCATGAGCATAGTTCTTCTCCTGTGTCAATCTCGTTAAAAAATGAAACAACTCGCCCTCTTTGTTTGAGTCCATTCATTTGTCCAGTATTTGAAGATTCTTTTCATTCGCCTTTGCAGTTGGATGAAACGAAGCTTGGGGGGCATTTGGATTTGGCCTCTTGACTTCATGTTGAAGTTGATTTGCTAGTTTCTTAAGCTGGGGGTAAGTACCGACCATACCTTTGTTATGTGTTGGGAAGTTTAAGCATAGTTTTCTATGGTTCAAGCTTGTGTAAAAATGAAACCACCTACCTCAAGCATAGTTTCCTCTGGTTCAAGCTTATGTAAAAATGAAACCAGGTCCAAGCATAGTTTTGTTTAGTTTTTAATCTTGTGTAAAAATAAAATCTATCCCAAGCATACTTTTGTTTTGTTTTAAATCTTGCGTAAAAATGAAAACAATCCCGAGCTTAGTCTTTTTCTGTTCTCATGCTCGTAAATCAATGAGAACGCAATCGAGTAAACTTTTATCACTTTTTCAGACTCGTAAACGTCATATGAAAAAGAAACCCCCTAGAGTTCCCTTTAAGCTCTTTTCAGACTCTCTAAACATGAAAAGATTGTAGAGCGATATTGTTCTTTTCACGCTTGTTAAAGTATTAGAAAGTGCATATGTTGAGCGATAGTTTATCTCTTTTTCAGTCTCATCAGAATACTTTATGAAAAATCAACTGATAGAGTTCTCTTTAAGTGTTTTTCAGACTCTCTAAACATGAAAAACCTGTGAGTTTTCTTTCTTTGGACTCGTTAAACAAGCATTGAAAGACCCATATGGGACCGAACCACTCCATTCTAGGGTTCGTTAAACATATTCTGAGGGACTCATCTGAAGGATGAGCTTACATTACAAGAATATGTTATCCTCCTCAAGCTTGTGTAAAAATAAAGAGGTACTCGCCAGAAATGGTGGGGGGGAATGTTTCAAGATAAATCCGTGAGTGTGGACACAAACCGATCTCCCTAGATCCACCTGGATCTAGAACAAAACAGGACAGAATAATACACTTTCCCTAGATCTAGACTATTGAATGAACTAAGAGGTAAGGATTATGGACATACCTTATGAACGCTTTCCTTAGATCTCTGTTGTTCCAAGCTTCGCTCCAATGCTCTTGTCCCGTTCAGAACACAACAGTACAAACCAATCGAAGTGAAGGCAGATCAATATATTCGATAGCTATTCTATACATATGATCAAGGAGTTATGTAATAAAGTAAATCTAACTTTATGGGAAAGAAACATATTACTGTATCATATTAAATGTGAAAGAGATATTACAACCGTTGCCTTGATGTCATAAAGTCCCTTCCAACTGTCCTTCGTTCCCCACACACTTCTTGCTCCAAGGATTCTGAAACCATAGATCTGATAGCTACTCACAATCTATATTGACAAAGAAAATCTCAAAGCCACTCTAACCAAGCCAAAGCTAACAAAGCTAACCCAAGCTAACAAAAGCTAACTTTCTCCATGAGAACTCCTCTCCTTTTATAAGATGAAGAAGATAAGGTGAAGAGGTTAGGATGATCCCACTAAATCATGAAAACAAGTAATATCCAAACCATTCGGATGCCACCTCACCATAGAAGCTTCTCCTTCTAGAAGATTCGCGAAAACGCTCATTTTTCCCACATGCTAGAATTCTCGCACCCTGGCTATAGTGCAACCTGCGAGAATGGGTCATTCTCACACCCTACCTATATAACAACCTGTGAACACCTCGCACCCTGGCTCTAGTGAAACCTGGGAGAATGGGTCATTCTCGCACCCTGCCTATATAGCAACCTGCAAACATCCCTTTTTATAAGGTTTTTACATAGGAAAAAGCAACTTCTTTTCTCAGGAAAAGTTATTCTTCCTTCTCTCTTTAGGAACTCAGGCCACTGACCCTTCTGAAGGCAACAGATAGGTTTACATCATTAACGATGATAGGGATGACGAAAATAATGTGTAACAGAGAGCCCCCCAAAGTATGAAGTTACAACAGAGTGATAGCTGAAATACTTTGTCGAGTGTGTGTAGGGAACAAGGAACAGTCGGTCGGAAACCTGCCAAAAAACAAGGAAATACAGTACAATAATATATCATCACTGAGGTAGGCATTCCCATACTCAAAATAAAGCATAAATACCGACATGCAAAGATCCATGTCAAGTAAGACAAGTCATGGCCACCAAACATACACTGTGGATCCATGTCAATATGACTCAAATTTGAACATAGCCACCAGACATACAATGTGGATCTATGCAACAGTACACTGAATATACTCCAATGCAACCTGAATCTATCATAAAAGATCCAGGGTCTTCATCTCCACCACTCTATAGTACGAATCTAACCATGTGAATACATGTGTTGAAGTCGAACATGGTAGAAACCACTTGATTACCGGTCATTAGTGTATACCGTTAACAAGTGCGAGGGAAATCA
>ML791893.1:296871-344982 GCA_009831015.1 Picea engelmannii
CTCAACATACCGGATCTCACCAAGCTTACCAATGATCCTATATTGCATGATGCCGCATGGCCTGCAATGACAACCAAACTTCCTTCAGACATACCAAAGTTTGAAGGAAAGGCAGGGGATGACCCCGCCAATCATGTCATGACATTTCATCTATGGTGTTCTTCTAATAGCATTATGGATGATTCTGTCAGACTCTGCTATACGACCTTTGAGTCCTTGGCCAAAGAATTCTTAAATTTCTTCCAATTACCCATCTGCCATGACAACGGTCTAGAACTACTGTCTAACTTCAAACAGACCTCAGCCACCCACATCGCTGACCACATTCATGAGTGGCGTAGGCGACGTAGTTTGTGTAAAGCAGAAACCACCAAACAACAATGCCTTGATTGGTTTCTTAGATCACTTGTCGCTCTCCTTGGTAAGGATGTAGCTTCCACCTTCCCACAATCTGAAGAGGAATCCATCAACAAGGCTCAACAATATGACCTCATTTATGCACAGTTAGGATACTTATACACAGTTCTTCCTGATCTTCCAAAACCTGTGCCATTTGGCCAGGACAAACCTGGGATGTCTCACTCAGCAGACGGACAAATAGGTGCCACCACACACCATGGTCCACAACCCCAACCACCATCGATGTATGGAACACCTAAATACCCGCCAACATATGGGGGCACTCCTTATGTCCCCCCACCCCCTTATCAACATCCATACCCTGTTGCTATACCTCCACCCATTAGTGGACCACCACCGGCACCTCCCATACATCCACCTATTCCCAAAAACAGTGGTACCCCCTCAACATCATCTTATAGTACTAGTGAAAGAACGATGCCTTCCTATGTACCCTATGGATCGCTACCACCACAAAATCCATACTTTCCTTTTCCTGGTCCTCCACAACCCATGGCTCCCCCACATCCTCATGCGGGGGTAAACTTTGTTCAACCTTCTGTTGCTCAACAATACCAAAATTTTGAACAGTTGAACACAGCCAATCCGACTCATCCATCAAACAACACTAAGAGGAAATGAAGGAACAGGAATAACAACAACCCTGGTCAAAGCGGGAATCAACCCCCACAACACCCACCCACTACGGGCAACCCGAACCAAGGGAACCAAAACCCCCAGGGGGGGAATAACAACAAACGCCAAGGGAGGAATAATGTTAAAACCATCCACCCTTGTGCTCTTTGTGGCGTGTACGGACATTACACTCACCATTTCCCCCAGATTGTTGATTTCAAGAGGTTGAAAGACTCTAGGAGCCTTCCCCCCTCCCCAGCGCAACCTATGCCACAGCAGACACAACAACAATATGCGCAACAACCCCCTCCCGCCAAACTACAAAATCCTATCCCACATAAAGGTGTCATAAACACCTAGCAGGACACGCAGCATCCCCCACCTCTGGTGGGCCAATACCATAATCCCAACAATCCAATAGAGCGAACAATTCTCCTCACCAGTGAGGAAGAAATTATTTTGCAAACACGCAATCGTCAGTATCCTACAACAGCTGAGTCTACTCCCATCTCTTCAGAGACAAACCCTACACCGACGGGACCCCCGTTGATGATCCCCCGCCCTTCAGTTGAACCACCATTATGCATCCCTCGCATCCCCTTACGCAGGAATGTTCACAATCCACAGGCTAGGGTAGCACAGAACTACAGCTTGGTAGATGACTTAGCGCAATCCCCGGCTGCCATGTCAGTTCTGGAAGTCCTCTAGACTTGTTCTACGCAGCGGAAATCACTAATTTCCGCCTTGGGGGCAGTCGACCCTGTCGATACTCGACTCATCACTTTTGACCTTGATAGCTGCGAACCTCATCTTCCTGCCGCTGTCGCTATTCAAGTACCAGTAAAAATACGGAACATCACCGTCCATCGGTGTATCATCGATGAAGGAGCATCTACATGCATCATGTCTAAAACAGTATGGCAGAAACTTGGTTCCCTGGAACTCATACCATCCGTCATCACATTACGGGCTTATGACGGAAGACCATCATCTCCTGAAGGGCTCTTCCAAAATGTCCCCGTGGAACTCGGGGGCAAAACTATTCTCATTGACATTGAAGTTATCAACGCTCAACTCGATTACAATATCTTGTTCGGATGTAGCTACATGTATGCTATGAAGGCAGTGGCATCATCAGTTTTTAGGACCATCATGTTCCCCCACAACAGAAATATTGTGACCATCGACCAAGTCTCACATTATGAGCCAAACCCATCTGCCAATCTCGTTAACATTCTTCCTCTCATTCACACCAACAAAGACGCATATCCACTCGTTGAGATGGGGCCTGGGATTTTCAAAGATCCAGCCTTGTTAGGGACATACCATGGAGCACCACCACTTCTTCCCCCTAATCAAGTATGCGTCATCTCCTCTAAAGAAACTCACACGGAAGATGCCCATCCTACTCAGGAGGCTTCAGTCATTCCTGACGTCTCAACAGTCGCAGCATTACTCTCACAGGAGCCTCCTGCGAACTCGTCGATCCCCACAGTCCATGAATCCACACCCCCTCAGGGGCCTACTCCCATTTGGGAGACAGTTCCCCGACCCCTCACTCAAATTCCCTTATTTTACCCTCCACCCGGTATAGAAGCATTCCAGGTAGCTGCAACGCTCACACTACCCAATATGGTGTTAGCAATCCCAGTGTGGTATTTACATCCACCTGAGATAGTCCCTCACCCACAAGAAGGACTCCCCATGACGATTCTTGTCCTCACTCCCACTACCCCCATACTCCCGACCCCCCCTGCTACCGCTGGGGGCAGGAGAAAGAAGAAGGAGCCCATAGCTCCACTTCCTCCGTGCATCCCACCCCCTTGCGCATTGTGTGACAAAGCGGGTCACCAAACCAACAACTGCCCATCACTACCAGAATTACGGAATTTGATTCCCCCCAATCCAACCCCCACACCACCCATTACTACTGGTACCACTCAACCTTCCAGTAGTAAAGAGTTGAGGACCAAATTCACGTGTGCTATCTGTTCCGAGTATGGCCATTACACCCATCATTGTCCAACACTGCCATGTTTCCGGCAGGCATTAGCTATCATCTGCCAGGACTTTCATAACAACCCATGCCCTGCTACATCTTCCACAACAAATATCACCGACATTCTCTATGTCACCACTATAGTCAATGAACGCATGAGATGCCCTTGCTCTCTTTGCGATTCATTGGCTCACTTTACATACCAGTGTCCAATAATCCTCACATACAGGCAACGTCAGTTGACCCTGCGTCACCAACTCACAGCAGCGGTAATTGACATTACCTTGCCACTCGAGGATATTCACGTCATTGCACCTGAACCCGAGGCACTCCCAACACCTCCTTGGTTCTTAGATGGCGTATCTGAGGATTTACCTCGTAACCCTCCCAACTCTCCTGCTCATTCCCCTACGGAGATTATTCATCCAACCAACACGGGTACCCCTCAGTGCTTCAACATATGGTTCATGACGAGCGAACCCTCACCATCTGCTCGCACCTCTCCCCTTGCTTCACCAGCAAGGGGAAATCACACTAGAGCTGAGATCACTCCTCACGATCCATTATATTCTCATCATTTTCAATGTGACGAAGACATATTGGAAGAGATACAATGCCCAGACTCTCCCTGGGACACACTACATCACCGTGCTCTCTTCTTTCCGTAGGAAGCCCACATGCCTCCTAGCCACAACTCCATTTACGCGGTCGAAACCAAAGACTTTATCCCATCAGGGCCTATCGATTGGTTCAACAATCCCATTCCTGCCCCTGACACCTTTGAAGAAGGTTATCTGGCTAACATTTCCCCCACCATCAAAATCGACATTTCCATTAAAGAGGGCGTCGTCTAAGAAATCATCATTGGAGCCGCTTGCACTCCACAGGAAATCGCGGCATATAAAACCCTCTTCCAAGAATATAGGGACATCTTTGTCTGGTCATATATAGAAATGCCTGGCCTTGACCCATCTATTTTCAAGCATCGCATCGACACCTGGCCTGACATCACACCTGTTCACCAGAAACAGCGACCGCTGCACCCATCCAAGGCCGCGGCTATCAAAGCCAAAATTGACAAATTGCGTACGGTCGGGTTTATTTACCCCATCGCTTACACTTCATGGGTTTCCAACCCTGTACCCGTCGACAAAAAATAGGGCACCATTCGCGTTTGCACTGACTTTCGCGATCTCAATAACGCATGTCCAAAAGACAATTTTCCAACGCCCTTTATCGATCAAATTATCGATGACTGCGCCGGCCACGAGGCTCTTTCCTTTATGGACGGATTCTCTGGCTATAACCAAATTCAGATTCACTCAGTCGATCAATATAAAACCGCATTCTTTACCCCATGGGGTACGTTTGCATATCGTGTCATGCCCTTTGGCCTCAAAAACGCTGGCGCAACTTTCCAGCGGGCCATGACATACATCTTTCATGATTTGGCTACAATCATCCTCGCCTACTTGGACGACCTCACCACTCGATCTAAGAAACGCACCCAGCACCTCGATGATTTACGAATCATCTTTCAAAGGTGTCTTCAGTACAACATTTGCTTGAACCCTCTCAAGTGTGTTTTCTGTGTCACCGTCGGGCGCCTCCTCGGTTTTATCGTTTCCCAAGGCAGTATTACCGTGGACCCCCTTAAAGTCAAATCCATCACTGAAATTCCACCTCCTCAGAATTTACGACAACTATAGAGTCTACAGGGCAAAGCTAACTTCCTTAGATGCTTTGTTCCTGATTATGCCATACGCGCACATGGTTTCCTCCGCTTACTACGTCACGACATCCCCTTTCAATGGGACGACTATGCCCAACAGTCGTTTGACGAACTTAAAGCAGTGCTTTCAAATGCACCTTTAATCAGTGCACCTGACTATAATCGCGACTACATTCTCTACGTATCAGCATCCGCTGTATCCGTAGCTGGCGTCCTCGTCTAGCTCGGAGATGAAAATCATGAACATGTCATTTACTACATCAGTAAGAACCTCTCAGGACCACCCCTGAAGTACAAACATGAAGAGAAACTCACTCTTGTCGTTGTCCTCGCAGTCCAGAAACTGCGCCACTACATTCTGCTTCGCACCACCAAGGTCGTCGCAGATTCCAACCCTATGCAATACTTACTCAGTCGTCGCCAAGTTAACGGCAAATTCACTCGATGGATCGTTATCCTTCAGGAATACGACCTTGAGTTCTCAACACCAAAGAGTAAGAAGGCCCTTGTTCTAGCCGAACTTGTCACGGCCCTTCTTTCTGACACACCCAGTGCCCCCGTCAATACTGACTTCCCTGACGAACATCTCTTTTACATCGCTTCTGATGATCCTTGGTACGGCGACCTTCTCGTCTATCTACGAACTCAAAATTTCGGTAACAACCTATCACGAGATGATCGTCGGCACATTCGCCATCAGGTCCCCCGCTATCTCCTCATCGGTGACATCCTATATCGGCGGGGCGTCAACACCATTCTTCGTCGCTGCCTGACTATTGACGAGGCCGACAGAGTCTTAAACAACTGCCACAGCGGCGCCTGTGGGGGCCATCTTTTGCGAATTTCCACGGCTCAAAATATTATCCAGGCCGGTTACTTTTGGCCTACCTTGTTTCACGATTACATTCATGTCGTGAAATGATGTGAACAATGTCAGCTCTATGCCAACAAAGCCCGTGCACCCCCCGCTCTTCTTCACCCTGTCATTACTGTAGGCCCCTTTTGTAAATGGGGCATTGACTTTATGACATCTAATCCCCCCTCCAACAATGGTCACAAATACATTGTTGTCGCTGTCGATTACTTCACCAAAAGGGTCGAAGCTATGCCCACCTTCAACAACACCGCTGACATTGCAATGCGTTTTTTCTTCAACCACATCATATCTCGGTTCGGAGTACCACTCCAACTCGTTTCTGACCATGGGAAACATTTCGAGAATGAGATATTTGTTGAACTCTCATCTTGATTAGGCTTCTCTCACGAGTTTGCCTCACCATACTATCCTCAGTCAAACAGATAGGTCGAGGCAGTCAACAAAGTCCTCAAGACCATGTTACAATGCACGGTTAATAAACATAAAACCAATAGGCATCATATGTTATTTTCTGCGCTATGGGATTATCAAACGGCAGTCAAGACCGCTATGGGTTTCACGCCATTTCATTTAGTCCATGGGGTCGAGGAAACTCTTCCCATCGAGTGCGAAATTCCCACCCTATGCACCGCAATTGAGCTTTTACCTGACACTGCTCCAATAGAGCAGCGCTTGCTGAACTTGGAGTCTCTGGATGAAGATCGACGATCCTCATTACAGAACAATGAGGCAGCTAAGAAATGATCCAAGGCTACCTTTGATCGCCATGTCAACCTTCGCTCATTTCGCGAAGGCGACCTTGTCCTCGCCTATGATATCACTCATGATACCTTTGGCCATGACAAATTCGAATCACTTTTGCATGGCCCTTACATCATCCAACATTGCCTCACCAAAGGCGCATACATCCTGGCCTCCCCCGAAGGCCTCGCACTCAAAGAACCCGTCAATGGGTTATACCTCAAGAAATTTTATGCTTAAATGTAGTTATACTACTTTAGGTTATTTTCTTTTATAGCGTTTTTAATCTTTTTTCTCCCTCATCTAAACTATCCTTCGTGTTATTGACAAATGACTCCTCCACCAGCTTACCACATTGGTTACGCCGACGGCGCCAGCCGTTGGACACAAAATCTCACCTCGGCTGCTTGGGCTCTCTACACCCCTTCACATGAAATGCTACATTCCAGCGGCATCTGTTTAGGACCAGCAACCAATAACCAAGCCGAATACACTGCTGTCATTGGCCTCCTGACTGATGCCTAGCATCACCATGTTCGTCACCTTAGCGTTTTCCTCGACTCCCAACTAGTCGTTCTCCATCTCAACAATGTGTATCGTGTATGCGATCCATGCCTCTTTCGCAAATACCTGCAGGTTAGATTATTATCTCGACATTTTGATTCCATTACATTTACACATATTCCAAGAGAATTGAATCAAACAACTGATGAAATAGCTAACATAGTGTTAGATTGGCATATATCACATCAAGCTACACATACATAAACATCTCATACATCTTGTCATAGCATATAGATCAAATAGACATCATCATCATTAACAGAAAACACATGTAAAACACATTTGGATCTCAACAACATGTATACTCATATATATATATGGGCCCATCAGGGCATCTGAATGTTTACATACAAAAAATATACATATGCCCACAGGCCAGTGCCACATCTCGGTACAAAAATCGGCTCACCAGCCTATCAAAAAGGTATACCAAATACATCCATCAGGGTACCTCTATCGCACCCCCAGCTGCTCCTCCCTCAGGTGGAGGCGGTGGCCCACCCCCACCTGCCCTAGGCGGTGGTGGTGGAGCATCCGCAGGACCCCCCTGCCCAGGCGGCAGGCGTCCACTCGTCATCGCGGCGAGCACAGCTGCTCGTCGCAATATCCCCCGCCATGGTGGTGGTAATCCAATGCACTGCTCCAGGAACCCCTCGTCCTGGATGTGGATCCACATGCCCTCAGGTACATCCTGTAACACCATCTCCAGATGACGGCGTATATCATCAAATTCTACTTTGGCTGTCGTCGGAGGAGCATGTGACGGTCCCGCGCCCGGATCGTCGAATCGACATCTCCTCGCTACCCTCTCAGGCTCTACATGTCACCCAACGGCCTCATCCCATCCCCGCCTCTCTCCACGTGGAGGTCTCTCTGACTCTCTCTGAACCGACACTCTATACAACTCCACCTCGTGCCCGCGAGGTGCCAAATATGCACATGCACAAAACAAGCAACAGCTGATCATATCAGTATCTCTATCACATATATATGAACTGATATATCAAAATATCACATAAATCAAAAACATATACACAACTCAACATACCTCAGTGATCAAAAACCTCCCCAGGAGGAAATACCATGTCCGGGTCCCCCCGGAAGTCCACCCCAGCATAGGGGTATCGAAGTATGACCTGCGGCATCTTCCGCCAGATCTGTGCCGCCTGCACTGTAAAGTAATGTCTGCCTTTTCCACCACCATGACGAACCAAAATATGATACCACCACCTCAGTCGAGGCTCTCACGCCCCAGGCACCTCTAGAAGAACCCACGGGTGCAGCATCGACACCCTCTCCAGAAACTAGGCTACCAGGATAGAGCTGAATGCAAACTCCCCGGTGCCTGTGGACCGACAACGGTCCAGCTGCGCGATCATCTGCGCATGCAGTGTCAAACCCCAGGAAAACTGCTCACGGCCCACCACCACCCTCTCCATCACTAGCAGCTCGCCACCACTGATCCGGTGGGTAGCTCGTGACCCATACACCCAAACAATCATCGCCGCTATGCAACGATGCAATAGGGAATCCAAACCACTGATACTCACTACAGTCCCAGACATGTAGTTCTCACCTGAGAAATATCATCGGGCGACATCAACCAAGCGAGTATCCCTCGGCAGCACAGGCTCTGCCGGCAGCAGTGTTCCCCGGAAGGGGAGCCCAGTCAAGAAATATATATCCTCCACCGCAGTGAAGGGGATCTGCTCTCCTCGCACGAGGAAGCAATGCAGATATGGGCTCCACATCTCGAGCAGGAACTGGAGTAAGTACTCCTGTGCCCGTATCAAAGCGCACTCAAAAAACTTTAGCAACCCACTAGTTGCTAAAGCCGCTCGAACTGCAGGCCTCGCATTGGCCACAGCATCTCGCAGTTGCGACCAGTCTCGCTCGCGCCATCGCACATCCATGGTCACTGCTAGCCACCTGCACACAACACATAGTCCTATATCAATGTATGCAAACACCAAATGCATCAAAAAGACTCCTTTTTTCACCCTTCAACCTTGCCTCCTAGGCGCAGTTTTCCCACCCACAGGCGTGCACACGTGCGCACCTGTTCAATATATAGGCGCGCATGTATGCGCGCATGTTTGTCTCACAGGCGCGCACCAGAGCGTGCCTATTCGCCATATAGGAGCACTCTCGTGTGTGCCTGTACACCCCACAGGCGCGCCCTGGTGCGCGCCTGTCCACCTCACAGGCACGCCCCTAGGGCATGCCTTAAATTCCACCTCACGCACACCATGGTGCACTTATTCAGTGGACAGGCGCACACGTATGCGCGCCTTCCACTGAATTGCCCGTGCATGTGGGCCCACATCCTACCAAAAAACCCCTTTAAACCACTGTACGACCCCCCCATACCTACCCTGCCCAAAAATTGCAAACCTATTTCTATGCAGGATGATCAGACCACTAACCTGAAACTCGCACGTCGTCGATCAGGTACCTCGTGCTCCCTGAATCACTCAATCTCCTCTGAATCTGCTCATCTAGTCACTGTAGCAGCAGGTACAAATGAGGTGGCAATGTGGGCCCTACAACAATATATAGGCATGTTGTCAAACTTCCCCTCACCATTCCGGGAGCCCACGACGTCTGTTTTTCGAACCGTCTTCAGCCACGGGATCAACATCCCGCCGCGTACGTCACAGCTATCCCTGGGCCACTTTTCATACTGAGCCCCCGGGGTGCCCTTTTTTCATATCATGGTCAGGTACGCACGCGCATTGTCACAATTATCTAATACATGCTCATATCTTTGATTCTCTTCAGATATTGTTCACTTTGGGTATTTGGTTGTCCTATGTGCAGGTACTTGATCATCATCTCTCCACGTCATTCCTTCAGGTATATACTCAGCACTGGCATGTAGTCTCTCCCGCTGTATTGCATTTACATTTCCAGTCACACCCTCTGATATTGGCCTTTAGGATCCTCATTCCCAGCTCTGCAGTACCCACACCTCCATTTGCATCTTCGGTACTGCAACCCGGTAGCATTCTCACCCACATGAGTTGTCCCATTCATAGCACCCTCTGGCAATTTTGACACTCATGCTGTTTTTCATTACCCTTTAGGGACGGGAGTCCCGATAGTCTTTCATCATGTTGTGCATCAGCCACATACTCTTTCTCTTCATTTTGCTAGCTTTCCCACATGAACTCCCGGATTATCTCTTTGTGTTTCTATTTTTTACCTGCACCTCCGCAGGATCATGAGCCCTTCATTTCATCCATCATCAGTTTGCCCATCTGCGACCCTATCTTCATTTCACCTACCTCATACAGAAACTCACCAATGAGGCCCCCACCTTCCATCAGTTTTTTCAGAAATTTCTGCCTCCCTGGTGCACTCATTTCACACTGGGGCACTCGTTTCTGTATTTGTACATTTTTTCCAAAAACTTATTCATTATTTATTGTACAAACACCTTTATTTTCAGTTGTTTGCTTTTGTCATCACTATTGGCGACCTGCTTTCCTTTTGGCCACACACAACCCATGTCACCCTTGGTTGGAGCATTACTTCTCATTTTACCCTTGCCGGCATCATCCATATCTTCAGAATACTCCACAGGTCACTTACCTCTACCCTCTAAATTTGTTCACTTTGTCACGCCTCTGGCACAACTTATCCTCGGTCCTGGCATCCCCCTGACACTCGACCTTGTCACACGGTTGCGGCCACTGTTTAACTCATACATTCTCCAGCCAAGGGAAGTCTTGAGTCTTCCCACTTCTTGACGTCATCCATGTACCTCTACCACTTTCTCACCTCAGTAGATTCCACAGATCCCTGTGCTTCTGGGAGTCACGTCCCCCTTTTTTGTCGACATCAGCACAATTTTCCAGAAGGGCGACAGTATCTTGATTCTCATTTTCTATTCAATGAGAGATCTCAAACGGCACAGGGGGAACACCATTGCCCCCTGTTGTCGTTGGCCCCCATAACATTCGACGCCAACACTTTCTCATGTTACGGTGGGTCTTACTTTGCGACTATTGCAGTTATTATTATCATCATTTGCCGAAGACCTCTGAACTTGGTAAGGCCATCAATGCCCGCATCATCATCGTTGCTTATTACCGTGAGCATTGCCTATTGTTCAGAGTATGTTCCTTTACAAAATTGTCTTCTGCCTTTATCATTACCGCCCCCGAGGGCACTACAGTTGTCTACACCAACACTTCAGTCATCATTTGTCAGAGTAACATAACACGAGCATGGGGCATGCCCGCCTCATTTGTACACAGTTGTATATTGTTACGCACCTTCTGGAAGGTCGGGTTCTACCAGTTCCTTTCTTCTCCAAAGGATTGCTCTACACGGTCCCACTCTTGCTCTCTCTTACCACACCATTCTCAGTAAAAGAAACATTGATGGATTTCGGCTATACATATGCTCCTAATCTCATCCATCAGGGGGCATCTGTTATCACTGAAATTCCGTCCGCACATGGCGACAAGAACTTTGCATCATCAAAACAGGAATGAAGTCATTCATGGCACAGGATTAATTCCACAACATGGCAAAAGGGTCAAAAACTATACAAAGTAACCAAAAATTGAAGGGTGCTTTACAGAATCTGGGTGCACGCGCATATGCGCGTAATAGCAACCTACAATGCGCGCATGCGCGCATGGTACGCCGTTGTTGGGCGAAAAACCCGCGCACCTGCTAAACGGCGCATTTATTGAAATTGGTCGGCCTCCCAACCACTAATGGATCAGCTCCCAAGTCGATTTGACATCAAATCTGAGCTGAATCTGCATGGTAGGCTGGTCAAAGACCTAATTGAGCCCTAAAGATCCCCTTTTCACACCTCAAAGGAGTTACATAATCACCTCATGCCATGCTATAAAAAGCCATGAAGAACCATCATTTTCTCAAGGAATTTCATGTATTGTTATGCTGCTAAGATTGTTAAGGACTTACTCTTTGACAATACCATATTGGCAACATTTCATAGAGCCATTCACCTATCCAATTGAGGGAATGTGCTTGGAGTTCTTTCACCCACATTTTCATCTTTTCATTGTAAGGAGAGCAAGCTTGTGAGGGCCTCAAGAGCCTTCCATTGGAGAAAGAAGGGACCCAAGTCCCCTTTCTTCATTGTGCCTTTGGATTTCATCAATAGATCAGCTTATACATTGGTGATATTGGTCCATTTGTATTTATTTTTCATTTTTCCATATGCTCATAGTTTTAGTTTGTTTTAGTTTAATTCTTGTTTATAACTTTGTAGTTTCTTTTTCTAACCTTTCCTTTTACAGCTGTCATGCCTAGAAGAGCCCAACTGGGCATGTAAGCACCCTTTACTTTCTCACGTAGTGACGAATTGGGTGTGAACAGTCACCTTTCCATTTTTGGAAATTCTGAGTTTGTTGTGAACCCGATATGTAAGACATGCTCTCCTAGCGACAAGTTGATGGAACAATACTCCCAAACTGTTTGGGAACTTGTCTTGAACCTTCTATATTTCAAAATCACTCATGTTAGGAAGGAGTTGAATTCAATAGTTGATCGGTTAGTTGTCTTTGCAGCCTCTCCTACTCAACAACTCTTACCTCACTGGCCTAATTGTGCTTTCCAATCTCTACATCGTCCATATATTTTTGAAAATGAAGAATTTTGGAAGGCCATCCCTAACGTGAGAGCATTTGTGTTGTCATTCAAAATGAACCTCTCAAGCCTGACGAGATTATATATCTATAAAATAATAAGAATCCTGAGGGATTGACTCCTCTTGAGAGTTTGTTTTCTTTGAGTGTTGTAGAAAATAAAGAAAAACAAAAAGAAGAGGAGTTAAAGAAGGTGATCGAAACCATCCTCCTGAACATTAGGACATTTGAACCTTCAACCAATGTTAAAATAAAGGTCCAATGTTCTTTTAAAGAAGAGAGTAGATCCACCAGACTACTTGGTGAATCTCAAAAGGTTTTTTCTTGGTCTTACGAGGATCTTCATGGTTTTAATCCTGGTCTTATTCAGCATATCATGAAACTAGCTAGGCAAAAACAATAATTTGTTAACTCTGCATTGAAAGTACCCTTTCGAAGGGATTTGAGAGATTTCTTAAGGGATGGAATGTTTTTTTAAGCCCACCCTGAATGGTTCTAAACTTGGAAGTTGGCCCCGAGGACCACTGGTAATATCATAAATTGCATTAGTCTTCGAACTTTCAGGAAAGAGATTATGAGAAATCCCTTTTCCTCTCTCAATATTAAAATGTTTTTGCAACGGGTTGTAGAGTCAGAGCTAAGACCCTTTCTTGACAGTTTGTTTGGTTACAATAAAATCAAAGTAAAACGGGAAAATGTTCGCAAAACGACTTTCATTACTAATTGCAATACCATGCTGATGTAGGAGCATCGTAAGAAACCAAGCGAGCGTGAAAGTAGAAGCCAGTTGGGAAAAGCGCCAGCACATTTTAACACGTTTTAAAAAAATTTGAAATGTTTTTGAGAACGAGTGCATAGATATTAAATGTAATGAGCTAAGAGGTGTACTTTCATTTATACTTAGATGTTGTAAACAGATCATGAGCGATTCGCTCTCATCTATAGAAGGTAGAGGCATTTATGCATAGTTAATGAAAGTAGGTAGATTTGAATGAAGATTAGACATTTTAGAGAGTAGGAGGGAAAACGGATATAGACACACTCGCCTTTGTATCATAGAGTTAGTTGTATCATTAGCATAGAGAAGGAGAAGAGAGTTGTAACAGAGAACTGAAAGGAAGAACCCATGTACAAAATCTTTGAATTAATATATGAAGCTTTGAATCAGACTCATGGTGTTATGATGTTTTCTATGTATATATGTTGAATGATATGCCTATAGTTGTTTTATTCTCTCTGTCATGCATTTTCTTTAATACTGTGTATGTGTGTGATTTCATGTTGAATGTTTGAAATCTGAGAGAGAAAGAGAACAAGTTTCAATTGTTTCTCTTCCTGAGTGAGAGAAGTTCCTGCAAAGAGTGCAGTAGAAACATCGGGAAGGTGTGATTTGACAAGGGTTCTGAGTTTTATCTCAGAAAGCTCAGGAAGGATATCGTTGTTCTCATTCCAGTAGAAGTGCAAGTGAAGCACATAAGTCATGCAAGGTGTGCGCAGGATAGTTAAAAGATTAGAACTTATCAACCAAGGGGAGATTTGAAGGACTATTGTTGTAGGGAGTGCACAGAGTCGAAAGATCAAATACTCAGGAGTATTTGAAATTCTGTCGCAAGGAGTGCGGTCAGGAACCCTTTTGGAGGTTTGAGTTTGTAAGTGAAAGATCAAGAGGGCTAACACCTTTGAACACTTCAAAGGAGGATGAAGCTTGAACTACTTCAAAGGGAGATGAGGGTCGAAATCATCCAGCAGAAGTAAAGTTAAGAAGGGAGAACATTGGTTTATTTTGCTAGAGCTTTCAAGGAGGAAACAAGCGGTTGAAATTCTCTATGGAGGATTCACGAAATAGTGAGGACCATAGGATCCAGGGGAACTGCGAAGAAGTTAAGCATTGGATCGAATGGAAACTTATAAGTCATTGGCCCTGTGGAAAGTGCCATTTTGAAATTTAGGGGTTAGAAGTGATAGAGGGACGAAAATCGGAGGTTTGTTCAAGTCCCAAAAGCCAAAAATCTTGGGTGACAGGTGGCAAGAATCTGCGTCAGACGTAGAGGATAGTGGTGAACACAGGGGGCGTAATTGTCGCTAGGCGGAGTCAAAAATTCGTTGACTTTTTTGGGGTTTCGTAGGTTGGAGAGTCGAAATCCTTGCATCAGGATTCGCGAAGACGCAAAGTCCGAAACTCCGAATCGGCGAAAAGTCCCATAGGGGAGCCAGTCTTTGATGAACACATTGGGGTTCGACATTTCAACATTTTCGAAGACAAGAGGCAGGGGTTCCTTGTTCCGGGATCCCCAAAATCATGAAACGCGATATGACTGTGGAGGAGGACGTGGCCAAACATTTTAGTGAATCGGCATTTCGGGTTTTGGCGGTAGAGGGCCAAGGAACTCGACCATAGGGATCGTGAAATTGCGAGACCCGAAGTCCAAAATTAGCAAAGGGAGCGATGCTATTGTGGTCAAGGAGATTGGGGTTGTCTCCTAGTGTTTGTTCACACAGGATCAATTCATAAGGACCTGTGGATATGCCGTGATCGTATGAGATATTCCTCGAGGGGAAATCAAAGAGTCAGTTTGACCCAGGGAAGATTTAGAGTGATCCTGCGCGAACCTCAGCTTGAGGGTTCAGGGGTCTGGATCATAAGTGGTATCAGAGCATAGAAATAGTTCTTTTCTTTTTGTAGCAGAGAAGGGAGAAATTTTATAGCCATGTCACCGAGGAGAAGAGATAAACCGATGCCTGATCCAGCAGTGGAAAGAGAAATGCGTGAACTACGTGCTAGGCTTGATTCCATGGAGATAGCACAGAGGCGCACAGTTGATGCTAGGGATATCAGTGAGGCTGACAGTGAAAATGAAGCTGGACATGAAGGAGAAGAAGTTGTAGTCGAAGATGCTATGGATGAACGCCTCTTCAGGGTTGTTGCAAGGATAGGTGCGAGAGAAAAGATGGACATTCCCATGTATGAGGGAAACTTAGATGTTGAAGATCTTCTAGACTGGATTAGAACTCTGGATAAATACTTCGACTATGAGGATTTCAAGGAAGACAAGAAAGTCAAACATGTCGTCACAAGACTTAAAGGACATGCAACACTATGGTGGGATGAACTGCAGGCTGACAGACACTGCAAGGGCATGCAGAAAATCAAGAGTTGGGATAGAATGGTTGAAAAGATGAAATCCAAATTCATACCCAAGGATTATCAAATCACTCTGTTTTGGAGAATGCAGAAATTGAGACAAAAGCTGATGTCAGTGAAAGAATACACTAAAGAGTTCTACAAAATAAACATCATAGTAGGTCATCAGGAAAGCGATGATGAAAAGGTTGCCAGATACATGAATGGTCTGAGATATGACATTCAAGATGAGATGAGCATGATGATCATTTAGACTATGGAAGATGCTTATCAGATGGCTCTGAAAGATGAAGAAAAGTTGATCTGAAAGCAAGGTCAAAGAGGCCGAGATAGAAGTCAAGCTCGAGGCAAAACAATTTCCCAAGACAGAAATCAGAAACCTAAAGAAGAAGGAAAGAAACCTCAAATGCAACATGAGAGAGGAGGAATCTCACAAAGAGGGCAGTATGCTGATAGAAATACTTTTCCTCAAGCTAGAGGAAGAGGAAGACGTAGAGGCGGTGAAGTGAAATGCTTTGTCTGTGGGAAAAATGGACATAAATATTATGAGTGTCCAGATAGGAAGAAAGAAGATGGTGAAACTCACATTTCTGAAGCACAAAGACGGAATGTTGAGGAAGAAGATGCTGAGGGAGGAAGATCCTTGATGATGAGGAAAGTTTTCTTGAAGCCGAAGAGGGAGACAGAGAACCCAACCCAAAGAAACAGACTGTTTTAGACTACTTGCAAGACAAAAGACAGAGTATGTAAGGTCATAGTGGATAGTGGTAGCATAGACAATCTTGTTTCTACAGAGATGGTAGAAAAGATGGAGTTGGAGACTATTGTACATCCAAGCCCATACAAAGTTCCATGGCTACAAAAAGGACATCAGGTAAATGTCACTAAACAATGTTTAGTTGAATTTAAAATAGGAGGATATAAGGATGAAATAATATGTGATGCCATTCCCATGGATGTTTGTCATCTATTGCTGGGTAGACCATGGAAATATGACAGAAATGTGATTCATGATGGGAGAAATAACACCTACACCCTGGAGAAGAATGGGAGAAATCACATGTTGTTGTTGATTAAGGATAAAGAAGTAAAAACAGAGATGAGCAACATTTTACTTCTCATGAGTGGGAAGGAACTTCTTAATGAGGTTAAGAAGAAAGAAGACACATAATTTATTGTGGTCAGGAAGCCTAAAATTGTTTTGACCAGTACAAGAGTAGATGATTTACCAAAAGAAA
The DNA here is from genome assembly GCA_009831015.1 of Picea engelmannii. Lineage (NCBI taxonomy): Eukaryota > Viridiplantae > Streptophyta > Pinopsida > Pinales > Pinaceae > Picea > Picea engelmannii. The sequence goes on from ML791893.1 coordinate 313,830, forward strand.
TCCAGGAGTTGTTGGAAGAGTTTGTTGATATAGTAGTGGACAAACTACCTTGTTCGTTGTCACCAATCAAGAGTATAATCCATCACATTGATCTTATACCTAGAGACAGTTTACCAAACAAAGAAGCGTACAGGTTGACACTGCAGGAGAATGAAGAATTCAAGAGACAGGTCCAAGATTTAGTGGACAAAGGATTGGTTAGAGAGAGCTTGAGTCCATGTGTTGTTCCAACAGTGCTCAGCCCAAAGAAAGATGGAGGCTAGAGAATGTGTATCAACTCAAGGGAAATCAATAATATTACCATCATATACAGGTTTCCATTGCCAAGGATGGATGACTTGATGGATTGCTTGAGTGGAGCAAGATTATTTTCATAGATTGATTTGAAAAGCGGATATCATCAGATTCATATGAGAGAAGGTGATGAATGAGGGCCTGTATGAATGGCTTGTTATTCCATTTGGATTAAAAAATGCACCCAGTACTTTCATGAGATTGATGAACAAAGTCCTGAAGGATTTCATTGGGAAATTCGTTATCGTATATCTTGATGATATACTGATTTTCAGCAAGATAGAAGAAGAACACTTGAAGCATTTAGCTATAGTGATGAGAATATTACAACAAGAGAAGTTGTTGATAAACATGAAGAAATCATCATTTATGAGGATAGAACTCATTTAATTGGGTTTTATTATCTCTGCAAATGAGCTGAATATGGTTCCTGAAAAGGTAGAAGCGATTAAGAATTGGCCATCGCCAAAAGGTGTGTTTGAAGTTCGAAGCTTCCATGGTTTAGCTAGTTTCTACAGGAAATTCATCCAAAATTTCAGTGGGATTATCGCACCGATGATGGATATGGTGAAGAAAAGACATAAATCTTTTCATTGGACAGAGGAAGCAGAGAAAAGTTTCAATCTGCTGAAGAAGAAGATCACAGAGCAGCCAATTTTGGTTTTGCCAGATTTTAGCAAAACATTTCAGGTCAAGTGTGACGCTAGTGGATTTGCAATTGGAGCGGTCTTGAGCCAAGACGATAGGTCAGTTGCATACTTCAACGAGAAATTGAATGAAGCAAAGATTAAATACTCAACATATGACAAAGAATTTTATGTTGTCATACAAGCGCTAAAGAAATGGAGACATTATTTGGTTCCTAAAGAGTTTGTTTTGTACAACAACAATCATGCTTTGCAATTCGTGACTCAAAAGGACAAGTTGAACCAAAAGCATGCTAAATGGGTTGAATACATGCATAATTTTACTTTTTTGATCAAGCATATTTCTGGAACTGCTAACAAAGTTGTTGATGCTTTGAGCAGGAAATTTTTGCTTATGCAGGAATTTAGAGTCAAAACTTTGGGTTTTGATAACCTCAAAGAAATGTACAAGGATGACCCAGATTTTAAAGAGGCATATGAGGTGTCTGAGAATCCAATTCTCAGAGACAGAAGACAATGGACCGAATATATGATCCAGGATGGATTATTATTCAGGGGCAATCAATTATGTATTCCAAAATGCTCCATGAGGGAGAATCTGCTGAAGGAAAAACCCAGTGGAGGATTGGCCAGGCATTTTGGTCATGATAAGACGTTCTCAAAGTTGAATGGATCATATTATTGGCCAGGAATGAGGACAAATGTTAAGAAATTTGTGGACAGATGCAGGATTTGTCAACACACAAAAGGGAAGAGGCAGAACACAGGGTTGTATCAGCCATTACCCATACCAGAAAGGCCGTGGGACATAGTGAGCATGGATTTCATATTGAGGATGCCAAGGACACAAAGAGGATGTGATTCAATCTTTGTGGTAGTAGACAGATTTTCAAAGATGGCACATTTAATACCATGCCAGAAAACCAGTGACACAACTCATATTGCGAACTTGTTTTTCAAAGAAGTTGTCAGACTTCATGGCTTGCCAAGGAGTATAGTTTTAGATCGAGATACCGAGTTCGTGGGACATTTCTGGAGGACTTTATGGAAGAAGCTGGGGACAAGTTTGTCTTTTATCTCAGCTTATCATCCTCAAACGGATGGGTAGATGGAAGTTGTAAACATAATCTTGAGAGATTTACTGAGGAGCGTAGTGACTGAACACCACAGTCAGTGGGATCACATTCTTCCACGGGCAGAATTTACTTATAATGATTCGATCAATAGAAGCACAGGGCAGAGTCCATTCCAAATAGTATATGGAATGCAACCCAGGGGAGTATCTGAATTGAAATATTCGGAACAAGCTGAGTTCAGAAGTGCTAGTGAAAAGGACTTTGCAGAAGCAATGAAGGAGCTTCATAGCCAAATTAAGGAGAGATTGCATAATTCAAATCAAGAGTATAAGCGCAGAGAAAATCAACACAGGTTAGAACTTCAATTTGAAGTTGGTGATCTGGTTCTTACACATCTAAGGAAGGAAAGGTTCCCAAGGGGAACATATAACAAACTGAAGATGAAAAATATTGGACCGTGCAAGGTCATAAAGAAATTTGGGGCAAACACATATGAGATTGAATTACCCGATGGGATCAGAATTTAACCGATATTCAACATATCATATTTGCACCCTTACAAATTTGAAGAAGTAGGGGTAGAGAATGAACAGGTAGAAATTTAGTGGACCAAACAAATGCATGTAGCTGAAAAGCCACAGATGGAAAGTATAGTTGATAAGAGGGTCAACCGGAAGACCAGGAGGAAAGAGTATTTTGAATACTTGGTCAAATGGAAGGGACATCCAGTTGAAGATGCTAGTTGGGAGGATGAAGCAGGAATTCAGAAGCATGGAAAGACCGTGCAAGAGCTCATGAACAGGAGTTCATGAAAATTTTCAAGAAAGGGAGTATGTTGCAGGAGCATCGTAAGCAGCCAAGCGAGCGTAAAAGAAGAAGCCAGCTGGGAAAAGCGTCAGCACATTTTAACACGTTTTAAAAATGTTTTGAAATGTTTTTGAAAATGAGTACGCAGATATTAAATGTAATGAGCTAAGAGGTGTAGTTGCATTTATACTTAGATGTTGTAAAAAGATCATGAGCGATTCACTCTTATCTGTAGAAGGTAGAGGCATTTATGCATAGTTAATGAAAGTAGGTAGATTTGAATGAAGATTAGACAGTTTAGAGAGTAGGAGGGAAAACAGATATAGACACCCTCGCCTTTGTATCATAGAGTTAGTTGTATCATTAGCATAGATAAGGAGAAGAGAGCTGTAACAAAGAACTGAAAGGAAGAACCCATGTACAAAAGCCTTGAATTAATATATGAATCTTTGAATCAGACTCATGGTGTTATGATGTTTTCTGTGTATATATGCTGAATGATATGCCTACAGTTGTTTTATTCTCTTTGTCATGCATTTGCTTTAATACTGTGTATGTGTGTGATTTCATGTTGAATGTTTGAAATCTGAGAGAGAAAGAGAACAAGTTTCAATTGTTTCTTTTCCTGAGTGAGAGAAGTTCCTGCAAAAAGTGCAGTAGAAAAGTCCACAAGGTGTGCATTGACAAGGGTTATGATTTTTATCTCAGAAATCTCAGGAAGGATATCGTTGTTCTCATTCCAGTAGAAGTGTAAGTGAAGCACATAAGTCATGCAAGGTGTGTGCAGGCTGGTTGAAAGCTTAGAACTTATCAACCAAGGGGAGATTTGAAGGACTACTATTACAGGGAGTGCACAGAGTCGAAAGATCAAATACTCAGGAGTATTTGAAAGTCTGCCGCAAGGTGTGCGAGCAGGAACCCTTTTGGAGCTTTGAGTTTGTAAGTGAAAGCTCAATAAGGATAACACCTTTGAACACTTCAAATGAGGATGGAGGTCGAACTACTTCAAAGGGAGACGAGGGTCGAATTCATCCAGCATAAGTAAAGTTCAGAAGGGATAACGTTGGTTTATTTTGCCAGAGTTTTCAAGGAGGAGACGAGCGATCGAAATTCTCTGTGGAGGATTCACGAAATAGTGAGGACCGTAGGATCCGAGAGAACTGCAGAGAAGTTAAGCATTGGATCGAACGAAGACTTATTAGTCGTTGGCCCTGTGGAAAGTTCCATTTCGAAATTTCAGGGTTCGAAGTGATAGAGGGACGAAAATCAGAGGTTTTTTCAAGTCCCAAAAGCCGGAAATCTTGAGTGACATGTGGCAAGAATCTGTGTCAAAGGTAGAGTATAGTGGTGAAGAAAAGTGGCGTACTTGTCGCCAGGCGGAGTCAAAACTTCATTAACTATTTCGGGGTTTTGTAGGTTGGAGAGCCGGAAGCCTTGCATCAAGATTCACAAAGACGCAAAGTTCGAAACTCTGAATCGGAAAAATGTCCCCTAGGGGAGCCAGTCTTTGTTGAATGCATTGGGGTTCGGCATTTTGGCATTTTCGAAGACAAGAAGCAGCGGTTCCTTGTTCTGGGATCCCCGAAATCGCGAAACATGATACGACTGTGGAGGAGGACGCAGCCAAATATTTCAGTGAATCGACATTTCGGATTTCAGCGGTAGAGGGCCGAGAAAATGGACCATAGGGATCACGAAATTGCGAGACCCGAAGTCTCGAATTAGCAAAGGGAGCGACGCTATTGTGGTCAAGGAGATTTAGGTTGGTGCCTGGTGTTTTTTCATGCAGGCTCAATTCATAAGGACCTGTGGATACGCTGTGAGTGTATGAGATATTCCCCGAGGGGAAATCGAAGAGTGAATTTGACCCAGGGAAGATTTAGAGCGATCCTGCATGGACCTCAGCCCGAGGGTTCGGGGGTCTACATTACATACCTTACAAAATGTCGTCTTTTTAGCTTACTTGATACAGGTACTTCTTTTAAAAAAACTATGCACATGACTCTCGATGAATTGGTCAGTCTCCATCTTTGTCTTGTTGAGCTAATTGTGCATGTCAAGGGAATGACGATTACATCAGATTTCCAGGTGATCGGTCCTTTCCAAATTGTTTTTGTCTTGGATACTAATTCTTATATCTCAAAATATTTACAAGAGCAATTGTTTCCCTACAACAATGATAACCCTCGCTTGAAATATTGCGAGGAACATGTTAAAAATTTAATTAAAAGTACCTAGGCAAGTGTTTCTCATCACCTAGGCACCTAAGGGGTGAGAAAGTGTCTAATGTGGACCCTAGTCATTTAATTTGTGAGATGCAAATTAAAAGGTGAATTTTTGGATACTTAGGGAAAGTGGGTAAGTAAAGTGATTTTATCCCCACAGTTGATCTCATCTAATCTCAACTGTTAGATGAGATGACCCTTGAGATTCCCTCATGATGTCGATTAGGGTAAGGAGAGAACAACATTCTTTGGTTGTTGATTCATTTGAGAGAAATCAAGAGAGATCATTTTCGAGCTTGAGAAGAGACCATTTTTGCAGATCTAGGGCATGCATTCCAAGGCTACAAAGTAGCATAGAAATCGAGGCTGCAAGTACAACATTGAAAGCAGGTCGTACTGTATGGATTGAGTAGGTCATACAGCAAGTAGAGAAGGCACATAAATTGAGGGAAGGTACAGTCCAGCAGAGAGGTCATACGGTGCGGATATTCGAATTTCGTACAGCAAGAAAAGGCACAAAAACCGAGACTAAAAAGTATAGTCTGTACTGTACAGATTTCGTACAGTGTGTATGACTATTATTTAGGCACAGAAATCGAGGTGAAGGTTCTGTGTTGTTTTCTGGAAGTTTTGGCATGTTTCCCAGGGCGTTCGTACAACATTTATTGTTTTTTTTTGGGCTATGACTATTGGCATGAATTTCAAGGTGACAATACAACATTTTGGAGACAAATAAATCAAGGAGTAGACCTGTAATTAATTGCAGAAAATTTTGGAAAGCGTTTTGTGGAGTTTCGCTCATTTTCCTGTGTGAAGACTTGGCACGGTTATCGAGATAATTTTTTCATTTAAATTTCTGAAGATGAACATGTTGTAACAAAATTTCTCTGAAGCTCCTAAATAATAAAATCTCCCTCTGTCACTGGTTTTCCCCTTGTGGGTTTTTCTAGGGTCATTGTTAGACCGAAAATCTTTGTGTTAATAATTTTCTCAGTTTATGTGTTGTTGATATTTTATTTCTACATTATAAACGATGTTCAGAATCCTCATGTTTAAGTTCTGAAAAGTTATTTTCTACTGTGTTTAATTGGCTGTTAAAATTCTAGGTTTGGGCATTAAACATTGGCTGAAAAATCAGCGAGACTGAAACTAGGTTGGGGTTTGAAATTTCACATGTTATCAGAGTTGAGTTTAAAGAAGCAGAGATATTTCAGCAAGTCAGAAAGTTGGGACAATAGTCACTTCACATGACAGATTTTTGAATTTTTCATTTTCAGCAGAAAGGGGTCAATGTCTACAGGTTTGAGAGTTGAGGACAGACTTGATGGGGCAACAAACTTTGGTGCTTGGAAGGAGAGGATGATATTTATTTTGTAAGAAAATGAGTTGTGGGACATTGTGGAAAATACCGCAACTCATCCTGTGGTGGTACCTACTGATGCTACTCTTCTTGCATCTTACACTAAGAAGAGTATCAAGGCTAAGATTATTATTCTTGATGCCATCAAGGACCATTTGATTCCTCACTTGACGGGGAAGGAAAATGCCTATGAGATGTGGGAGTATTTGACTAAATTGTAACAGAGTACTAATGAGAATCGGAAGATGGTTTAGAGGGAAAAACTAAAGATCATAAAAATGACCAAGGCTAAAAATGTGGTCACTTACCTTACGATATTGACACAGGTGAGAGATGAGCTTGGAGCTGTGGGGAAGGCCATAGTTGAAAAAAACAACAATGGGTTGTTTTTGTGGAGGGCATTGTTGCTAGGGAGAAGCTTCCAAACTTTGAACGTCTTTGGGATGAATTTGTTCTGGAGGAGAGCCGGAGAGGTTATGTACAAGGTTGTTCATCTATAGGTCATGAGGAGGAGAATGTGGCTCTTGTTGCCAATAGAAAGAAGAAGTTCAAGAAGGGTCCTAAGGGTGGTAACAAACCCAAGGGTGAAGGGAAGAATTACATGAGCAAATTCAAGTTCTTTGCATGCCACAAGTTTGGGCACTATGCAGGTCAGTGTCCTAACAAGAAGAAGAAACAAAAGCAGCTTCAACAACGGTGGAAGAGTTTTCCACCAAGTTTGACAAGGAATTTTCCTTTGTTGTGTGTTTATCCACAAGGACCACTCATTTAGATATGTGGTATATTAATAGTGGTGCCTCTCACCATATGACAGGGGTTTGTGAGCACTTCACGGACCTTACATAGATTGGATATGTTGAGGTGGTTCTTGGATATGACCAGGTGGTCAAGGCAGTTGGTTGTGGGATTGTATCATTTCAGAGGGAGTCTTTGCCTCCCATGTCTTTGACAGAGGTTCTATATGTTTTGGGCTTGAATAAGAACTTAGTGTTAGTTTTTTCTATTGAGGAGAGGGGCTTTGAGGTCTTGTTCCATGATGGGTAGGTGGTCCTTTACCCAAAGGGGTCTAGTATCACTTCAACCAAAGTGATTGGGACTATACATGAGAAGTTGTAGAAGCTTATGCTCCATCCAGCGAGAGCATTGATTCATACTACCAGAAGCAGTGACCTATGTGAACTATGGCATAGGAGGATGGCACATTTGCACCATGGGGATTTGAGGGTACTGAGGGAGATGGTGACAGGAGTTCCATATTTTAGTTTAGAGAACCATGAGTTATGCAAGGGGTGTGCTTTGGGAAAGTACCCCAAGACTACTTTTCCGAGCAGTGACAGTAGAGCAATAGGGATTATTGATCTTATTCATTCATATGTATGTGGCCCAATGTCTTCAACATCATTTATTGGTTTTCTATACTATGTCTTATTCATTGATGACTTCTCATGGAAGTCTTGGATTTTCTTCATGAAGACCAAAGGACAAGTATTAAATCGGTTCCAAGAGTTCAAATCTCTTGTGGAGAACTAGACAAGGAATAAAATCATAGTTATGAGGATGAACAATGGAGGTGAGTATACCTCCAAGGTTTTCATGGACTTCTGCGTAGGAGAGGGCATCAGGAGAGAGTTGATTGTTTCTTACAACCCACAACAAAATGGGGTTGCAGAGAGGAAGAACATGGCCATTGTTTGGGTTGCGAGAGCCATGCTACATGATCAGGGGACATCACTATTTATATTGGCTGAGGCATGCTACACTACAGTTTATCTGTAGAAAAGGAGTCCTCACAAGGTTGTGGGGAGCACGACTCCTGACGAGGATTTTTCTGGGAAGAAGCCTGAGGTGGGACACTTTCAAATTTTTGAGTGCATCACTTATTCACATGTCCCTTCTAATAAGAGGAAAAAGATGGAGCCCATGGCAGAGAGAGGGATCTTTGTTGGGTACAATGAGACTTCAAAGGATTTCTATATATACCTTCCTTCCTCGAGGAAGACTGTCTTGAGGAGGGATGTTAGATTTGAGGAGAACAAAGCCTTTAGGAAGTCTAGAGGGATAGAGAAGGGTGAGAAGTATTCACCTCAGATTCAGGTGAGTCTGCAATAGACTACAGTGACACATATTTTGGGGCCACCAGTTTCACTGACGACAGGTTCACAGGTGACAGGGCCATAGGGTTCAGGTTCACATGCTACTAGTCCACAGGTTTTAGGATCGAGTACTCCAGAGTCTACATTAGGATCATTGTCTTTAGGAGATGGGTTTGAGCAGGGAGAGTCCCCTCCACGAGACACTACTTCAGAGAGGAGGAAGCCCAAGTGGCTTCAGGATACTTTGAGGGAGGCACAAGGTTCAATGAGGAATCTCGGACAGGTAGTGAGGGAGAGTAAACCTCCGGAGAGGTTTTGCAGCTACATCACGATGGTGAGTAGTATTCGAGATTATGAGCCTTCCACTTTGGAGGAGGCTACTGGTAGACAGGTTTGGAGATATTCCATGATGGAAGAGTACAATTCCATCATGAAGAACGATGTTTGGGAATTTGTTCCTAGACCTGAGGGGAAGTCAATGGTGACTTTCAGGTGACTCTATAAACTCAAGCATGCTACAGATGGCAACATTGAGAAGTAAAAATCTCTTTTTGTGGCTCGGGGATTTTTCAAAGGTTGAGGGAGTCAACTATGATGAGACCTTTGCGTCGATGGCTAGATATAGTTCGATCAGGTTGGTGATTTACATTACAACAGAGATGGGTTGGAAGATCCACCAGATGGATGTGAAGACTACATTTCTAAATGGTCTTATACAGGAGGAGGTGTATATTTAGCATCCATTGGGATTTGAGGTGCATGGGAGAGAGCCTCATGTGTGTAGACTGAAGAAGGCATTGTATGGGCTGAAACAAGCTCCCAGAGCTTGGTATTCGAGAATAGATGCCTATTTGTAGAAGTTGTGCTTTGAGAAGAGTGAGGCAGATCCCAACCTATACTACATTGTGGTTGGAGAGGATACTCTCATTCTCTTGCTATATGTGGATGATCTATTCATTACAGGGGTAGAGAGACTCATCACCAGCTGTAAGGAGAGACTTTCTTCAGAGTTCGAGATGACTAATATCGAACTGATGCATTAATTTTTGGGATTGGAGGTTTGGCAGGAGCATGGACACATCTTCCTGGGACAGGGGAAGTACGTGTGTGAAATTCTGAGCATATTTCAGATGGAGGATAGTAGGCCCATGACCACTCCTATGATTACCAACTAGAATAAGATTGATGCTTTTGAGTCACAGTTGGTGGACTCCACTTTGTATCGTCAGTTGATTGGGTCATTGATGTATTTGGTCAATACTAGGATATATATATGTTTTGTTTTCAACACTCTCAGTCAGTTCATGGTGGAGCCTAGGAGAGTGCACTGGGTGGCAGTAAAAAATGTGCTTAGGTATCTTAATGGTACGATAGATTATGGTCTGGACTATCAGAGAGGAGATGGAGTTCGTCTGGTTGGATATATAGACTTAGATTGGGAAGGATATGTCAGAGACAGGAAGAGTACTTCAGGGTATTGTTTCAGATTGGGCTCAGCAGTTGTGCCTTGGTTCAGTTGGAAGAAAAAGTCAATGGCTTTGAGTTCTACATAGGTTGAGTATATGGTGGCCAATCAAGCTAGTTATGAGGCCCTTTGTCTTCATAAGTTTCTAGTGGGATTGTTCGATGTGCATTTGAGGCCTACCATGATTTACTGTGATAATTAGAGTTACATTAAACTCTCGGAGAATCCAGTTTTTCATGACCGGTCTAAGCATATTGAGATTTATTATCACTTCATCTGTGACTATGTTCAGAAAAGAGTTGTGGAGCTACAATATATATCTACAGAGAAGTAAGTAGCAGACATACTCACCAAAGCATTGGGCAGAGGCAAGTTTTTATTTTTCAGGGATAATCTTGGAGTGGTGAGTAACACTTTCCTCGATAAGAGGGAGTGTTAAAAATTTAATTAAAAGTACCTAGGAAATTGTTTCTCATCACCTAGGCACCTAAGGGGTGAGAAAGTGCCTAATGTGGACCCTAGTCATTTAATTTGTGAGATGAAAATGAAAAGGTGAATTTTTGGAGACTTAGGGAAAGTGGGTAAGTAAAGTGATTTTATCCCCACCGTTGATCTCATCTAATCTCAACCATTAGATGAGATGACCCTTGAGATTCCCTCATGAGGTCGATTAGGGTAAGGACGGTGCACCATTCTTTGGTTATTGAGTCATTTGAGAGAGAGCAAGAGAAAGCATTTTCGAGCTTCAGAAGAGGCCATTTTTGTAGAGCTAGGGAACCCATTCCAAGGATGCAAACTAGCACAGAAATCGAGGCAACAAGTAAAACATTGAAAGAAGGTCGTACTGTATGGATTGAGCAAGTCATACAACAAGTAGAGAAGGCACATAAATCGAGGCAAGGTACAATCCAGTAGAGAGGTCCTACTTTATGGATTTTTGAATTCCATATAGCAAGAAAATGGCATGGAAACCGAGGTAGAAAAGTACAGTCTGTACTGTATGGATTCCGTATAGTACGTACGACTGTTATTCAGGCATAAAAATCGAGGTGAAGGTTCTATGTTATTTTCTGGAAGTTTTCACATGTTTCCCAAGGCGGTCGTACAACATTTATTGTTCTCTTTTGGGCTGTGACTATTGGCATGAATTTCAAGGTGACCGCACAACATTTTGGAGACACGGAAATCAAGGAGCAGACCTGTAATTAATTGCAGAAAATTCTGGAAAGAGTTTTGTGGAGTTTCGCTCATTTTCCTATGTGAAGAATTGGCATGATTATCGAGATAAGATTTTCATTTAAATTTATTAAGATGAACATGCTGTAACAGAATTTATCTGAAGCTCCTAAATAATAAAATCTCCCTCTCTCATTGTTTCCCCCTTGTGGGTTTTTCCAGGGTCGTTGTTAGACCAAAAATCTTTGTGTTAATAATTTTCTGCGTTTATGTGCTGCTGATATTTTATTTTTGCGTTATAAATGATGTTTAGAATCCTCATGTTTTAGTTCTGAAAAATGATTTTTTGTTGTGTTTAATTGGCTATTAAAATTTTGGGTTTGGGCATTAAACATTGGCTGAAAAATCAGTGATACTGAAACTGGGTTGGGGTCTGAAATTTTACAAAGATGAAAAGTTCTGATGTTGTCTAGTTTTGCTGTATACTAGTAGCCTAACTTTGCTTTCAATTTTTGTGCTTCTTTTCTATGCTTACAGTACCTTGATTTCTGCCTTCTAAGTTAAAGTTTTCCTTCCTTGTTGTTTTTCAAACTGAGTCTTTTACTGTAGTTGTTTTAATTCTTGCATTATTACTTCTATTGCGATTTTTGTCTTTATCATCTTTTAGTGTTTGGTCAAGATAGAATGTTGTATCAATTTTTCCACAGTGACACTCCTGCAAAGCATTGTTAGTCAATAACAATCAAGCTTACATAGTTGTTATGATGTCCCCTCTGAAGGATCCTTGAAATTGTTATACATTTCCAATGTTGTCTTGTAAAGAAATTGGTTATTTCCCGCTTCTTGTTTCCATTTCTTCATCCATTGAGAAATAAAAGAGCAGAACCAACATTTTTTCTCTTTGAGATAAGAGCCTATTTTGGATGAATAATTGTGCATACAGGAGTAAACCTCCTCATACTTAACATTTTTCATAAGTTATTCCCAAATTCCTAGTCATTTTTCCATTAAATTCGCTCACTTCCCCCTGCTGCATAATTATTCTGGTTACGTCTTCTAAAATTATTGTTCTTGGTCTATGAAACCATGAGTTCTGAGTTATAAATTTGTTGCAAACAAATTTTCATATGGAGTCACCAGTTTTTTGATGATTAAAAATTGTCAACGAAGTTTCGCTCGCAAAGTATTGCTAAAGCTTATTATTATAAAAACTAAATAATACTAGTAGGTGGGACCCCCTTGAACTATTGGAGAGAAGATCTGTTCATTTTTAATGTTGAGATGATGTGTGACACAGCGCACATGGTTTATGAATATCTTGTTGGTAATGATTATGAAGGGTTGCTTCCTTATGTTACTACAACCTATGCTATTCATTAATGTCATTACTGTTTGTTCTTATCGCACCTACATAACAAACATGTTAGTGAAATTATATGAGAGGCAAAATACTATAACAAATACAAAGAAAAGGGAACTAGTTATGCAATACCACATGCGATAATTTGAAGGAAATGAGAAACAATTGCTAGGTGAAGATTATAAAGCTATCCTAACTATACTACCTGCATGAAAAGACTTGACGATTATTGCTAAAACCTAGCTAACAAGTACATGGTTATGAAATTGTGATTGAATTACATGTTTAATATGCATATGGTTGAAATGTTGGTGGCGCATTTGGCAAAGTGATTATGCTAATGGTTAACGGAATTATATGGCTGATATGCATAAGGTATGTTTGGATAGATTGAACATCAGTGACTTATTTGATAAGGTGGTGAACGTTGATGGTTAGGCGATTTTGTTTGAGTTATATGATGTGAAATGGGATATGGTGATCTTGCTATTGGCTTTAAATGTGGTGATGGTTTCGATACATGGTTGATTAGTCATGTTAATGGAGAATTTGTTGGCATGTACTATTGATTTAATGAGATGTGGGTGGAGACAACATGCATTTACTGCACGTCACCTTTACTCTTCCTGTTGGCTGCCACCCTAGTCGGGCTATTGTTCGATCTTGTTGTTGTGTTATGCTCTGAAATTTTAGCAGGGAGGAACCGCTCAGCCAACTCTTGTTTTAAGGAATTTGATTAACAAGATGAGTTTTTTCAGTCAAGGAAGCCATGTCGTGGAAACAGAGGTAGAGGTAATTGGAACCGAGGCCCAAGAAGGCCTAGGTTCTCCATACATTTTTATGTTGATTCACAAGAGCTTGGCCAATTGTTTCATGCCAGATTATTTAATTGGATTGGCCATGGAATAGTCAAACCTAGGCCTGAAAGGCCTCCTTTCCAAGCCCCACAAGAACCCAGTATCATTGTACCTCCTCATGTTTCATTACAACTCGAGGTCCCTGAAAATTATGGATGGAAAAATATTGTCCACCCGACAGTCTCCCAACATCGTGGCTAGCCCAACTTGTCTTTGCCTCCTCCTCCTCTGTCGGTTAAACCCATTTCCCAAGCTGCCCCGAACCACTCACCAGTGAAATCCTCCCATGCTAGCAAGACATTGAAGATGGAAGCCCACCATGCACTTGATAAAGGAAAAGTCATTGTTGCCCCTTCCTCACCCTCCAATGACTCTGACAAATCTATGTCTTCTCAGATGCATTTGAGGGATGATTGTTCCCACGTGATCAGCGAGATTAGGCCTAAGGGCTCTGCACAACCAAAGGCAAACTCAGGAAAATTAAGAGGTGACAACAGAAATCAAGGAAGGGTTGCATCACAAACTGGGAAATATGGTTTTTGAGTTTTTATTATATCTATTGTTTTATGACAGTTGACTTCAGGGATTTTTGGACAACATGTTTATTTTGGATATATGAGTATTATTTTTGAAATAATTTCAAATTTCATAAGTTTAAATTACCAAAAGTAAATATGTTGATGGGAGGCACGAGGAGGTATGTTTTTCTTAACTAGTGGTTATGTTATGATTGTTATGATTGTTATGAACTAAAGAGAGTTACAAGGGCTCCCACCTACTAGTTATTATTTAATTATGACCCTTATTATAATTTTTACTCTTCCTCCTAACTAAAGTTAGTTGAGTCTTTTAATTAAATTAACTAATGAATTGGTTCAACTTCTTCAACCAATTTTAATTTGTTAAAAGCAAAAGGAAAGGGAGGAACAAGAGGAGGATAGAAGCAGAAGCATGCTAAGGTTTTCTCTTTGAGTTTGTGTTGAGATAGTTCAGTTTTCATTCATTCATATATTCATCAAAGTCTAATTCTCTTTTGTGATAGCATGGTATTATTGTAGACAACAATATTCATGGTTGAATCAAATCATTCAGACACTTGTTTTTCAGAGGTTTTGATCTATCTTTGATAGTCTGTGTAGACTTGTCTGTTTGTGAATTACTTTTCATGATTGATAAAGGCTATTGTGCAGAGTTGAGTGGGCAACAATTTGTGGCAAGATGATCCATATTTTAGAGTTCAGTTTTGGTTTTCTGTCAAAGGTCCTTTTGTATCTTCCATCGGGGATGTCTAAGTTTGACTTTGGTCCAAGATTTATGTATGATATTTTGTAAAGAAAATGACTCTTTGGTGATTTGGAATGAAATAAATGATTTCTTTATGTCTCATCTATCTTGATTATCATCTTGGTGTCTTTACTTATGTTCTTACATTTATTTCAGCAATTGTTATATTTAGAAAATTACATAAAAAGTAAATTTTGCAGCAAGCTTTTTTTTGATAAAAGACTAGCCTAAGAACTCGTAACTAATACTTGTGAGTTAGGATGTTATTTTTGTTGGCTATAAACATAGGGTGATATTCCCATCTACTTTTCTTTATCCAAGTAAAGTCTTAAAATGCTTGAGTAAGATCAATTCATATATTTTCCTCAACAACATGTTCCCCTTCAAGTCAACAACTGATATTAACTATAGCTCTCAGGTCTTCTGAAGCTCTCAACAACTTATGCCTTGAATCATTTTGAAGTACCAAGCCTCTGAACTACTAGATCTCCTACCATGTGTCACTGGCGACAATGACCAGGATTTTCTCCGCTCTTTGGAGCTTCGGGAGTTTGAACTCTCCACGCCTCTGGTCTCCCAGATGGTTAGTCTTCTAGACTCAACGATCTGTTGAGAGGCTTCCTTTGCAAATGGACAGTCCAGATTCACTTCAGGTCCACGAGACTTTGGGAACCTCAACTTTGAGCACCTCTCGCTCTCTTCCTCCTAGACTTATGGACTTCCAAACTATCCACAAACTTACGATACGTGTCCTTCATGATGGACAGTCCTGATTGATTCAGACTTCGAGACTTCAGGAGTATCACTTACTCCTTGAGAAAAATTCGAAAATGGCCGAAATTCATGAAGTCATAAGGAATTCAAGGAGTTAAACCCCACACTACTTACCTGGATTTGACGGTTGACCATCCACATGCCTAGATGTAATGGTTGGGATCTATCCTCATCCTGCATGTTCCTGCTTCGTTATGAACCCTGATCTGACGGTCCACATCACTTCTGACAACAGATCTGATGGCTATTGTAGATTCTCCTCCGTTGTGGCTACGCCTTCCTTCAAATGATGGATTTTTCTCAATAAGTTTCAAAGGCTCAACCTCTAAACCTTCCTCCACAGAACCAGTGACTTGACCTCTACCTACATTGCCTATCCTGAGCTTTGAACTTGAAAATAAGTTTACTTGCACATGCCTTGTGCTGCTTCCACATTCTGGGACTTAGACTATTTTTTCCTTCTACACAACTTGCATAAGCCTTGCACACTCTTGTGTTATTCCTCCTCCGAGCTCGAAATTGCTTGGAATTCAAAGGGTTCAATCCCTTTATTCTTCAAAATATTTATTATGCCCTCCTAGCACTCTCCACTCTTCCTCCTGATCTATGACATCGTTAAAATCCTAAAGACTCCGGACTTAAATATTTCTTTAAAATATGCATGCACCCTCCTTGTGCTTTCTCTATGCCTTCTTTGCACTTACCTTCTCCAACTGATATTTTACACCTTACTAAGTGTAGGCTCACTCCTTGCGCTCACTCTGAAAGTATTCAACAACTTTGTCATTCCCACCTGACAGTCTCCTCACAGAACTCAAAATAAGTCCTCGCGCACTCCATGTGATTTCTCAATGCACTCCTTATAGAGCTTCCTCAGAGTGTTCAATAACTTTGGTGTGTCTACTTGGCAATTTTCTCATAGAAATCAAAGTAGAGTTCTTACGCACTCCTTTCCCCTTCTCAATGCATTCCTTGCAGAGCCTCCTTCCTCCGAGTGTTCAACAATTCTTGAGTGCACTCCTTGCACTATCCCTTCTGAGATTTATGACTTGTTGTTGGGTTCCCACCTGGCATGGTATTCTATGAAATCGAAACAGAGTTGAAATTCATTCCTTGCACTGGATTCAAAGAGTTTTCAACTACTTTGGTGTGCACTCCTTACACAAGACTAAGATCCCAGAACACTAAAAAAACTACAGATAGGGAAATCTATATAATTCCTACAAAGGGAATATAACATACACATAGCATTCATAAACATGCATTCATAGTAAATATTCAGAAAATGAACATTCGTCACACAGATAAATACACAGAAACCTCATATGCAGGAAAAATTACTCTTTGTATTAATATTTGAATGGTTTGTACAATTTTTACAAGGATGGACTTCAACTAAGTCACAACCATTTCTCCTCTTCTCTCTTCTCCTAATTCTCAACCAAAATAGCTACTTGACAACAACCTCTACTAGGCATATATTACATTGATTTATACATGAGGGGGCTTCTAGAGCATTCCCTCTAGACCATATTAGTTCTTTCATTTCACAATAAAAGCAACCTACCACTAATCTTATTACATTAATGGATAATTACATCCTCATATCCGAGGTGATACTCAGAATATGTACAACTACAACCTACTAAAGGTGACTTTACACATTACAATAAATCATCATGTACAAAGAAAGTGGCTCAGCTTTCCTTGAGCCTGACAAAATTTAATTAGATTGAATTTGCATTAAAAAATTTAATTCAGGTTCAAAATGAGAGGGTTTGTGCCTCTCTTCCCTTGGAATTAGTTCCCTCCAAGTGCATATATGCATTGTCTACTGACACATTGATGAGGTGGAGAAATGATCCTACATCATACTCCCATGCTGGAAAAAATCATGAGCTCCTGCTCGTAGCTCCCTTGCTTCTACAGTTGAAATACTCCAGGGTCCAAAACCTAAATTGGTAGTTGTACCTCTACTCTTTTTCCTTTCTATTGTTGTTGTTGTTGTCCTATTATTACAGGTTCTTCTTTGTTCCACCTCTCTCTATTGTTGGATTCCTTCTTTGTTTCTTCCAGCATCAAACTCCTTATCTCTTCTATCTCCTTATCCATCTAGTCCATTGGTTGGATCCTCTCTTGCGGTCTACTATGCTGCATCTCCTCTTCTTCACACGTATGAATGGGCAGATCATCCTGATCTCCCATGTTGATTTTATCTCATGTAGCATCATCTTTCCACTCCACTGCAGACTCAAATTTTGCAGCCATGCTACCGAGCTTCTACTCAGTGATCTCCTCTGATAGTGTAACTTATGCTAGTTCCTCTACCTCTTCTTGTGTTGGTACAAGTACAACTTCATCCAACTAGTCCTCAGGATGGAATTCCTCTTCATTTTTCATGATTGTCTCCTTCTCGCAATATTCCTCTATCTCTATATTGCTTAACCAATCCTTCAACAACTTCAACTATATCTCCCACTGAGTGAGCATATGATCTGTATGCTCCTCTTCCTTCATCTCCTTAGAAGATGTCAATGTCTTCTCCTTCTCCTCCATGACAGTATTTGTTGGTTGTATTTCTTTTGTTGCACCTTCAACATGTGCACTGGCCTCGACTGGGTTGCTTGGAAAGAATATACAAATTATTCCAATGATCAGAATACACCTCTGATCTTCCTCTTTCATCACTCTTTGTTGATCTGAGCTCACCTCTGAGTTCCCGAGAATTTTAGGCAGTCTCATCTCCTCCTCCTTGCCCACCTGGCAAGATGAAATTTATGTCCTTCCCTCCTTGGAGTCTGTGATATCTTCACTCGATCTCTCCTCATTTACCACCTGACAATCTGAACTTTCACTTCTGTCCTTCTGGAAGTCTATGATATATTCAATTGATCTCTTCTTATTTCCCACCTAGAAATATGAAAGTTCATATCTGTCGTCCTAGTAGTCTACAAGATCTTCAACTGATATCTCTTCCTCATCATCGTCGAGGTTCTCTCCAACCTCTGGTTTACATATATAAACCACTTCCTCTGTGGCACTGAGGTTTTCATCATGCCTCAACCACTTTCTTAATACCTCCTTCTGCTTCCTGGCAACCAATTGCTAGACATGACACTTTTCTTTCTTCTTCAAAGGCCATTCGTACTTTCATCTTCCATGTGCTTCTTGTTAGATCTCCTTTAGCTCTTTATCCATCTGTTCTTTTCTTACCTACTGCCAGTCTCTTATCTGACCTTGATTATGGCCTTTAGTATCCATTTTATTTTTTTGATAGAGCTAAATTATAGCTCTAATACCACTTGATGGTATCAGACTAAACATTTCCTCCTTCTTGCTACCTGTAAAAAAAATCATGCTCTGATACCACTTGATGGTATCATACTAGAACCTTTTTATATTTATGATACCACTTGATGGTATCATACTAGAACCTTTTTATATTTATGATACCACTTGATGGTATCAAACAAAAAATCTTATCAGGATTTGATACCACTTGATGTAGACCCCCACCCCCTCCTTGGGTCTGCGCGACATCCCGGTCTAGGATCATTTAATTTCAAAGCTGGATCAGCTCTTGAGCCCCTGCTAAGCCCCCAAAATATTACACTGGTCCTTAAATTCGTGTGGGAAGGTAAAATGCTAGACCCGCGGACGCTTTTCCTAAGCCCATTTAAAATACCTTTTAAAATCAATTTTGGGCCCTGGCCCCCTTGTTTCAGCCAAAATATCATATGACCGTGGTATGTGACCAGGCGCCAAGATCATCTCTCTATTTTGGATCTTCAGAGCTTCAGGCTCCGATAGATTTAACAGAACCACTTTCCTATTCCTCCAAATACATGAATCGGTGAATTGTCGAACACCGGAGGGGATCAACAGTCCACAATCTATGGAATGATCTATGGCTCATAGAAGACTTTGGGATTTCGATCTTCGGTCGAACCACCCACTCCAACACACTATACTCGTGAACTGCTAAACTCTAAATCCGATCGAACGGTTTCGGTGCTCCCAAAAATAAATGGCTTACACTTACTTCGGACTCTGGGACTTCAGAGATTTTCACTGCACTACACCTCTAGTTCCCCGAAATGTCGAACTCTGAAGTGACATGATCATCCTCCATGTGTCCTCGAAAACAGACAGACAAGATCAATTGTGGCCTTTGGGAAATTTTCAACCATGCACCTTGTTTCTTCTCTAACTACAAACTAATGAAGGTCTAATCAATCCTCCACGCATCCTTCTCCAATGGATGAATAGGATGGATTTCATCCTTTGGGTCTCCAGGAGTTCTCACAACTCTTCACTATGTTTCCTCAAGATTATTAGACCTCCAGACTCTCAGATCTCCTGCCACACATCCACTGTAGTCAACGATCGATATTTACTCCGGCTCCCAACCCTTGGGGAGTTCTCGACTCAACTCAAACCAATTCCTCTGGAGTTCTAAGGCTACAGACCATGGTATCTAGTGCCACATGTTCCCCTTCAATTCAACGGATGATATTAACTCTAGCTCTTGGATCTTTGGGATATCTCAACAAATTATGCCTCGAATCCTTCCAGAGTACCAAGCCTCTAAACTATTAGATCTGTTGCGACATGTCACTGGCGACAACGGGCAAGATTTGCTCCTCTCTTCATAGCTTCGAGAGTTTGAACTCTCCACGCCTCTAGTCTCCTGGATGGTTAGTCTTTCGGACTCAATGATCCATTGAGACACATCCTTTGCAAATGGACGGTCCAAATTCACTTTGGGTCCCCGGGACTTTAGGAACCTTGACTTCGAGCACTTCTCGCTCTTTTCCTCCTGGACTACTAGACTTTTGAACTGTCTATAACCTTCTGACATGTGTCCTTGTTGATGGACGATCCCGATTCACTTTGGAATTTGGGACTTCATGAGTCTCACTTACTCCTTGACAAATATTTGAAAATGGCCGAAATTCATGAAGTCCTAAGGACTTCAAGTAGTTAAACCCCATGCTACTTACCTGGATCCGACGGCTCGCAATCCACACTCCCAAATCTAATGATCGGGATCTATCCTCCTCCTGCGTGCTCCTCCTGTTGAGACCTAAGTCTACACCTATTCCCCTCCTCTCTCATTTCCATACACCTTCTTAAAAAGCATTCCTCTTTTGGTTGCTCAAGTCAATTTCCCATTGCTAAATGACTTGGTTTTCATCATTTTCTTTCTTGATTGATTCTTTGCACCGACTATTTTTGTTTTCTTGACATATAACGACATGTCTTGGTTTGGGTTCAAAATATTTTTCATCATGTTTACCATTGATTGAGCATGCAGCAGGTCGACCAAGTCCTTTGTTTTCACAAGAAACATCCAAAAGAAAAACGTAGCAATTCAGAGCAGTCGATTTCGATCTTAGATTGTAAGCAAACATACAGGTTAAATTTCAATAGTGGAGATCCAATAGTTAGTTAAAATCAATGACTCTAATGCATTCATAGTTTCAAAATCATGCAGGGTTTAACAACAAGAGTGGACCTCCAAAGTTCCAAAGAGTCGAAGTTCCAAAGCATCGAAGTGCCAAAGACCCAGACTACCACGTCAGATCCAGAGGATCAACCATCTGGGCGGTTTTACTTCAAAACAAGCACATATCACCAAAGTGTCGAAGTTTTGGATACCCGAAGAAGTCGGAGACACGTAGAGCTCATCTATGCTAACACATAGCATTCATCTTTGATGACATGTGGTATCCATCGGTTTCTGAAATGTGGCACTCATTTTAGGTCATTTGGGTTACTTTATCCGCTCATTTTCAGGTAACACGTGTCAGTTTGTTTTTTGTGACATGTCAGCGCCAGTGACATCATGTGGACACATTAGATCTAGGAGATCACCACTCTGGGATATTTTAGATCAGATCAAACAAGGTTCTCTGGAGCCTTGAAGAATCACATAACTACGCGAGTTTAGGCCTCCGGGAGGTATCCAAACTTTGCATTCAAGAACTACCAAACCCCGAAGAGTCGGAGTCCTGAAGTCCTGAAATTCTTAATGATAAGATATCTTAATCTTTGGTTAATTAGGGATAATAATGAATTAATGACTCCGACATATTGTCACTCTGGGAGATTTCAACTCAAAGAGAACACAGTTCTTCGAACCTTTAAAGTGTTCGAGACCTCAATTGTCGAAGTGGGTCCTCACTGCCACATCACTCTACAACATTGTCACTCCGGGAGATTCTCAAAATCTACATTTAGGAACTCCTGAACCCCAAAGAGCCAGAGATGTGTGGCAGTCATCAGTCATGACACGTGGCACTCATTAGTCATTACACGTGGCACTCTTTTCAAGCACCTTTGGGCACATCATCTGTACTATTCTGGGCGACAGGTGTCATCCTTCTTTCTTTGACACATCATAAATTCACATCACGTCTCCACGTCAGATCCAAAATATTTTCACTACAAGATATATTCATGCTCTGCATTCAAAATCTCCTGAACGCCAAAATTGGCACCATCTCTAAATATGGTTAGAAGAATTCTAAAATTGGAAGACGAATAAAAATTTAGCAAGGGAGCTAAAGTAGCAAGGTCTCCTAGATCGTAGATTTCAAAACTGATCGAAGACTCACATTAATTGCGGAAATAAAAGGTGTCGGAACGTTAATCTCCTAGAGTGGTTCCAAAATTGAAACCATGGTATAGCTTGTGAAGTACATGGCAATTGATGGTTGCTTGCGGAATTCGGAGTGGTGTGGATCTAGACTACCCTTGACAACCTTTGCAATCATGTGCTTATATCACGTCTGGGGTCCAATCTGAGAGTTTCACGTGACAACAAACTTGACGTCAAGCCAAATCATCAAAATAAAGTCACGAGGAGACGTAGAACAATAGAAGAGCACAACCATTCCATCACAGAGAAAAACATGAAGAAAGGTCGGTTACGGTTAAGACAGAGAAGCTCATTAATAGTTAGTGGGTACAGAACAAAAGTTTTATAATCCGAACCCTGCAACACCACGACCAAGAACTCAAGAAACTATAATCCAAACTGCAGAACGAATATCGAAGACTCCAGAAAAGCACCAGAAGACTTTCTTCTTCCCCCAAAAGATAAGGTGAAGAAGAACATTTCCAACACATCCATTCATATTCCAATGGCCTCCAAAAACGCACATAGATGCTAACTCTTGATACAAAACTCAATCCTATCACTCCTAGTTAATTATGTTAAAATCTCAGTTCACTCGAATATGCATCAGTCTAGTTTCATTGCTAGTAGTAGTTTTTAGTTGTTTAATTCTATGACTCTTTTAGTTTAAGGAATAATAAGTGGTCTTTTATGTGTGATAAGAACCACTCCTTTTTTTAAGTAAAGTTTGAAGTATACATTACTATACTCCAGCAATGTTTTAGCTAAGTTAATAATTTGTTTTACAACTGGTAGTGTAGAGTTAAGCCTCAATCCCATATGGATGAGAGCCTCTGCAACTTTGATAAATATGCATTTTTTGTATGTTTTTGGGGTTTCATTTTTGGGAAAAGAATATCAATACATCAACTGGTTAAATATGTTCTATGCATGGATTAAATCTCTCTACGTGATGAATATACTTTTGATGACAATGTTGTTTTTCAAATCTCCATGTGTCTTTTATCTTAACTTGAATGTAGTTTTTTATCTATGAGAAGTACATTTCATTTCCTTCATCTATTGTATAACTTATGTTTACTAATATGCAACTTTTAAAAAAAAAAATTCCTTGGTGAAGATTTGGTTTTATTGCAACCTGTGGGAGTAATTGTGTTTTTGATACATGTTTAATGTCTTGAAATGATATTTTAAGTATTAATTGTGTTTTTGATACATGTTTTAATGTCTAATGCTCCAGATCCCTTCTGAAAAAATATATGATGATAGTTGTAGCTTCTCCTCCGCTATGGTTATGCCTTCCTTCAGATGAAGGATTGTTCTCGATAAAGTTCAAAGGCTTGGCCTCTGAACCTTCCTCCACATGACCAATAACTTGGCCTCTTCCTGCACTACCTCTCCTGAGATTTCAACTTGAAAATAAGTTCACTTGTGCATTCCTTTCACTTCTTCCATAGTTTGGGACTTAGATTTGTTTTCCTTCTGCACTCCTTACATAGGACTTGCACACACTTGTGTTATTCCTCCTCTGAGCTTGAAATTGCTTAGAATTCAAAGGGTTCAGTCCCTTTGTTATTCAAAATATTTATTGTTCCCTCATGTCACTCTGCGCTCTTCCTCCTGATATTTGACACCCCTGAAATCCTAAAGACTCTGGACTTAAATATCTCTTGAAAATATTCCTGCTCCCTCCTTGAGATTTCTCTGTGCAGGCTTTACATTTTCCTTCCCCAACTAAGATTTTACACTTTACTAAGTGTAGGCACACTCCTTGCACTCACTCTCAAAGAATTCAACAACTCTATCATGCCCACCTGGAAGTCTCCCCAAAGAACTCAAACTGAGTCCTCGTGCACTCTTTGCGCTTTCTCAATGAACTCCTTGTAGAGCTTCCTCAGAGTGTTCAACAACTATGGTGTGTCTTCTTGGAAACCTTCTCACAGAACTCAAAGTTGAGTTCTTACACACTCCTTGTGCCTGCTCAATGCATTCCTTGCAGAGCCTCCTTCCTCAAAGTGTTCAACAACTCTGATGTACACTCCTTGAACTATCCCTTCTGAGCTTTATGACTTATTCTGGTGTACCCACCTGGCATGCTCTTTTATGAACTCGAAATAGAGTTGAAGTGCACTCCTTGCACTGGATTCATATATTTTTCAACTACTCTAGTGTGCACTCCTTGCACAAGCCTAATAGCCCAGAAAACTCAAAAAACTACAGATAGGGAAATCTATCTAGTTCTTGCAAAGGGAATATAACATACACATAACATTCATAAACATGCATTCATAGTAAACATTCAGAAAATGAACATTCATCACACATATAAATACAAAAACACTTCCTATGCAGGAAACTTTTCTCTTTGTATTAATATATGAATGGTATGTAGAATGTTTGCAAGGCTGGACTGCAGTTGAGTCTCATCTCTTTCTCCTCTCCTCTCTTCTCCTAATTCTCAACCACAACAACTACTTCACAACAACCTCTTCACAACAACCTCTAATGGGAATATATTACATTGATTTATACATGAGGTGGATTCTCGAGCCTTCCCTCAAGACGATCTTAGTTCTTTCATTTCACAATAAAAGCAACCTACCACTAAGCTTATTACATTAATGGATAATTACATCCTCATATCTGAGGCGATGCTCAGAATCTATACAAATGTATCATATTAAAGGTGAATTTACACATTACAATAACTCGACTTGTACAAAGAAGTGTCTCGACTTTCCTTGATGCTTACAACATTTAATTACATTGAATTTTCATTAAAAAAATTAATTTTGGTTCAAAATGAGAGGTTTGGTGCCTCTCTTCCCTTGGAATTCATTCCCTCCAAGTGTGTGGATGCACTGTCCACTGACGCGTTGATGAGGTGGAGTGATTCTCTTGCATCACCAATCCCCTTAGAATCCTTTAAAGGGATGGAATATATTTTTTTTCCTCTTTCCTTCAACTACCTCAAAACCCATTCTAAAGGGCTCCATCTTCTTCTGCTCGTCAAGAGGATTCCAACGACTATAATTTTGTCCAAATATGAGGTCTAGATCAAAAGTTATGGATTTTTAAAGTTTTAGGTGTTTCTCTATTATAATGCAACGTGGCACCCACGTGGCTCCATGTCACCCATATTTATTTGACGTGGCACTTCCATATCATAGAATTTCATCCCCTCGAGTACATGGAAAATAATATGGGCTTTGTCGTGGAACATGACACATCATCCACTTGACCCTTGACTTATTGGGTCCTAGAATAGCGGCCCTTCTCATATTACATAACCATCAAAAGGCACAATCTGACGTGATTTTATGCATAGGGTACAATGTCCCATCATATGGTGCCACTTGTCCATCATTCATTGGTTAAGTGACGTTGTTCAATGTAATGTTGGTTCACCGGACCATCATCCCACCAGGAGGGTCTATTTAACCTCATTCCTTGATGAGTAATCAGGTATGTACTGACACTATGCATGTGTCTCCCTATCATGTGCCATTGTTCATCATTCACTAGAATCATGACACATAGTCACCGGGTTTCGGATACCAGACCCTCTAGCTTCTCCTAAAATCAAAACTCTTCGACATTTTGGGGTCCGATTGACCCTCCTTAATCGTGATCAACAATGGATTTTCACCAACCTTAACTCCAACAGTTCCAGTTCATCGTGCATTTTCAAAGGCCTTAAGTTGGTGTGGGATATACACCGATGCGTGGACTCAACATGGCATGCTCTTGGCCCAATATGTCACATCCCAATGTAACTTGTCACGGCATGTGGCACTCATATCACTTGTCACCTGGACTTCCACATGAATAGACATGGACATACACATCATCACCAATATAAAAGTTCTCCCAACTGGGTGTTGACACCTATATTTAATCATAGTGCGACATGTAACCACAAGGGCACCAGGCACTAGGCTTACCATTTTAACTAGGTAACAAGATCCCCGACAGTCTAGCGTCGATTGAATTCCTTTGACCTCAAATCAATGGTGGAGATCCATCCACCTTTAGATCCAACGGCTAGGGTCTAACAATGTTACCCCAAGGATAATATCCTTTTGTTGGTCCCACATCTGATTCATCAACGAATCCCTAGCTAACATGTGGCATTTCACGTAGTGTGACATGTGGCATGTGTACCACTTGACACGTGGCACCCATTTTTCCTACAGATCCTACTCTAATATTGCCAAATATGTGTGATACATGGCACCACATTAGGGTGACATGTAGCCTTCCTTCATCGTGACAAGTGGAGCAATTTTCATGTGCCATGTCACCACCGGGCACCGGATGTCGGACTTTACCTCTAGTGTTAACTTGGAATTATCTCGATGTTGGGGATTACGATGGGATCGGTTAATAATAATCCCATAATTATGATATCACTAATTGGGTTTATCAAGGGTTACGACATTGTGAGATCTATGACTGAGGTTTTTTTCCAATAGTTCTAATGGTTACCCAAGGCTTCTCAAACAACCCACGGCATGATAACGACTCTAGGATTTTAATGATTGAGATTTGGTCATCGAATCATAGATCGATGGTTCTCATCTCAGTGAATCTTAGACCTCGATGAGTATTTGTATGTTGAGAAGTGTAAATTGTTTTGAGGGCCTGATGTTGAGATACGTCAGACTAATGTTTTATTCCTATACAATAGATGACACATGGATTCCAAGGTTCCAAGTCATTCATGGTTTTGTGGTGGCCTATGACTGAAATATTGTATTGTTTTTAAATACGATAAATGGTGGGATCTTATCTGATTTTCTGTAGATCTATGGTGGGTATTATCTCTCCCATTGAACATCGGGCTTCTAAGGAATTTGAAATTAGAACTCCTTTGAGGTCCAGTGCTCTGGTACCCCAACATGCTAAACTCCCTCTTGATTGTTTATGAATATCTATGGCTAATATCCCTTGGCCAGTAGATCTGACAGTTGACGAACAAAGGTGATGATACATTGGCTCGAGCACGACGAGGCCCATACTCAAATCATTAATGAACCAAGAGATGACAAGTGTCACCACAATGACACCCTAGCTGTCATGTTGGTACCCCATGTCACATATGACATCAATTAATCTCACCGTTGTCGTAGAGGGTTGGAACCTTGCGTGGGAACCCTGCCCACTGGGAACTGGGCCACCAACCCATCCAATAATTTGAGATTAAAAAACAACTTATGGGGCACTGGGATCTAATTGACCCTGCTTGACCAAGATAAAGAGTTGAAATCATTAGGTTCGTGGATCTAACGACCCTCAATTATTCATCGATTTACGCAGGTATTTTCAATAGGTAAAGTCTCATCCTTGGATGTTTGAGATCTATCCCAACTCAGAGATCAATGGTTACTAAATCTCGTCGAATAAAGATGGTATTAAACGAATTTGTAGGTTAAATTTTGGGGTTGGTGATCTGCAACTTTGCGCTATGCCATCACATGGGATTATTAACTTGGTTCCTAAACAGGGCATTTCCAGCCTTATCTAGTAACAATCATGCTAATTACAGTTATGATATCAATCAATACAATTAATTTTTTTTTAGTGATTTAGTCAAACATAATGCAGACCTACTAACACTTTCACCTCTACAATTTATATTCATCCCATGCAGGTCCAATATATGAACCTGTGGCTCTATTACAGGAAGATCATTGCCAATATATACATATATAAATATTTTATATACACAGGTGATATAACAACACAAGCACACATTAATTACATAATTCTTCTCATGCACTGATTACATAGTCATAGGCATTCCTGGCAACAAATATACAAAATTATAATATCAAAAGCCATTACTCATGACTGAGGAGTATAATTACCAATTATTGTACAAATTTAGCAGCAAATGATTAATCATAATTTCAATAGTAAATACTCATGACATGAAATATATAAACATAGTCCTTGTACAATTTTAATAACAACATATTGAACATAATAACATCATAGTATTCATTAACAAGAATACAAAGTTATTCATACAATAATTTAGACAAGTACACGGTGAACCACTTATCTGGTAATAGCCACCAACTGCATGCAGACCTCCAAATTTCCTCCCAACCATAGACTTTGCTTCCCACAAACTGATAGTAGATCGCCCTCGAGCTGGGCTTAAAGTCCACTTGGGAAAAAGGGATTCTTATCCTAGACCAGTCTACTAAACAACATTAATTCTCAAATTTAAGTGCCAACTCTGGCCATCTACAGTCTCTAATTCCCCACATGTTTGTCCCACCCAGGAAGTGTGCCCCATCGGATGTCGCAATTCCTTTCTGGGCTTCAACAACAAGCTGGATAGGAAGTCTCTAAGCCCTGTAGCTTCAATTGGCACTTTGGGAATTCAATTACCAATGATTCTCCCATCTGGAGAGAATTCTTACAGGCTTGAAAACCCACCTCTTCTACAATATATGGGCCTAACAACCCACCTCTTCTGTTCCAATTCACCAGAAAATGCTTGTGAGCTTTCCCCCCTATGGTTATGGTGATGGTACCAGAGGAGATGATCCTCTTCCACAATGGTGAGAAAATGAAAGTTCAGATGAGAAACTACACTCCATTCTCCCATTATATTTGCATGTGCATAAAATGACACTTGTCACTTTATGATCTCCCTTTGCACCCACTTGGTGATTCATTCCTCTTCCATAGGAACTTAGGATAGCATAATGCATATGCATCCCTAAGTTAAATTTTAGAAAATTATTATTAAAAATATTCTCTTGGCCTAAGCCCCTTAACCTAAGACTCTTAGCCCCTTTTTACCTTTTTCTAGTGGAGTTTATCCCCCTTACTCTTTTTTTGAGTCCCTCTACATGAAATATTGTGATTTTATTATTATCCAATTATGATTACATAATACACAGGATAGGCCTACAAGCCATTTAGTATCTGGATCACCATCCTATTTAGTACATAGACACTTTGGTCTCAAAGTAACACAACTCACCAACCTACATGCTTAATTACAACTTGGGTCGACATGGGGTATTACATTCCACTCCCCCTTATTTATGCATTGTCCTCAATGCATCAATACAATGTTTTTTCCAAAATTCTTCAAAAATATTTGTGCCTTAGCGACTGAAACTTTTTATCCTTTTGGTTGTGTATTCATACTTCAGTTATAAGTCTTTTCCTCTTTTTCTATAGAGTTGTTTCAGTAATAATTCATCTCATTATGACATTTTTATGTTGTTCTTTTCTTGTTTCACTCACCTTTTTAGGCTCGAGTATCCTTTCGATGATATACAGTCCTTCAACGATCCATCTTGCCAAGGCTTTCACAGAAAAGGAAACCACCATCTTATTAGCAAACCCTTACTAAGGTTCTACAATTACAAGGCTTTGATATTCCCAAATGTAGCTTCTCTTCTCAAGTATTCCAACTATAATAAATATTATCTCATATGTAGTATATACATACAGTCATCAAGAGTCAATAATATAAAATTTTGTTGAGAAATTCTAAATAGTTTCCTAAGGAAAAATCAACATTTCACAAAAATATGATTTTTCATCTCATATTTGCTTGGTTGTTGCTACAACATGCATTAGTCTTCATTATGGATTCTAGCAGTGCCATATTTGGAATTTTTTCCCTGCACTAATTATGTATTCCATTCAGCCAAAAACATGGTTAGTATATCATGCATAACATATTTTTATTACATTCTTTAATCAAACTCTCAAAGTGATTTTAGAATTGGTCATGTCCTACAATTCAATCATAGCTACCAAACTATTAGTTACACGAGCTTATCATTTTTTGCATATAGGTTACCAACAATCAAAATTTTCCTTACCATAACTATTTTACTACTTTGTTCCTTAAAAACAAAAATTCATGTAGTCCATACTTATGTGACTACTTCAACTCTCTTGATGTAGTACCTAACAGTTCATGATTGTTAACAATCCCAAGACTTATTCAGGATCTCACTTCTCAGTTGCTAACATGGTCATCTGTATAAAAGATATTGTATACATGCATTTCTAAAATGCATTCCATAAAGTCTTCAAGCATACACATTCTATGTTAGTATACATGAGTGAAAAATTACTACATCATGCATGAACGAAATTATCCATGCATATCTTTCCAAGGAAATCATGCATTACACTTAGAAAGCCTTGTTCTAAATCATCCATCTGATCATGATAATTAGATGGTCTGGCCAATGGCCGGATCAATACTCCATACACTTTTCATTTCATGTTCCATTTGGATACCTTCCCTTTCAACCCAATCACTATATCAAGAATAAAATTCTATGGTGCTCTGCAGTGTTAGCAACAAGGTTGCATTCCAACCATTAACTATAAGTAGAAATTTTGTTTGACACTTGTGTGGCACCATAGATTAACCTGTTGGATCATGTTTTCATTGATGCCAATGGTTTGATTGATTGATGTCATTGATTGATTGATGTCAAAGGATTGATTGATTGATGATTGATGTAATATAATATGTATTGTCCTTGATGAGAATGCATAGATGAAGATGGATCAATGAGTTGTCATTGATACATGATGAAGATGGATCGATGTGGTTTCATTGGTATATGATGCATTGTTGGAAAAATGTACAAATGACTTATTATTGTCTTATCATGATTGATAAGGTGCACAAATGGATGAACTCCAAAGTGGTCCCCTTATGGTGAAAGCCCTCATGGGAAGACGCTTTGCGGATTGAGTTATCCAAGAAGAATGGTTGAAGGACCCATGCTCTCATTATTTTCTGATCATTATTAATAAGGCGCACAAATGGATGAACTCCAAAGTGGTCCCCTTATGGTGAAAGCCCTCACGGGAAGATGCTTTGCGGATTGAGTTATCCTAGAAGAATGGTTGGAGGACCCATGATTGTATGTGGAATAACAAGATGAAGACCAAGGAAATTGTTGGTGAAACTATCCTAGATGGATAGTGCTTGTCATGCAATTTCTGGTGGTATGTGGAATGTCACATAACTCCTCATGGTTTGAGAGTTATGGCCTTACGAAGATGAAGGACCCCCACATGAAGGCTTGAAG
>ML791893.1:355818-376568 GCA_009831015.1 Picea engelmannii
CCGATTTGGGTTTCCACGTAAAACACTGGTGTACTGTGTATGTGTATGATTGTTCATTTGTTCATTGCTTATTTACTCTGCAATTATTGGATAATAATGCTTCATTGATATAACACTTGGATTATATGGTTAAAAGGGATTAAGTTGCTCTATTACTGATTCACCCCCCCTCTCAGTAATCCAACAATGTTGTTATTTAATCTTTCACATTCATCTATTACTTGGATCCTTCTGACCCAACACATTATATGAATACATTACATATCCATTCATGCTCTCTTTTTGACCTCAGGTCTTCAACAACCATTTAATTTATTGAACCCATTGATTCAATTGGCCCTCTCTAAATCACTTCAGTTCTTATAGTTTTCTTGGACTATTTCCTTCTTCTTTCTGGCCCATTAAATCTCAACTTGATTGGCATAGTCAATTATTCTTGCACATGTGACTTCTTCTTCTTTAGGATTTGTAGAAATCACTTTTAGAGTAATCAACATTACTCTCACTGAATACCATGTACTCTAGTGGTGCTTCCAGCCTCCTGGAGTAACACCAATGGATCCTTTCCACTTGAGATGGTTCTCTCATGTACCATTCCTCTTTCTTACTAGGTTAAATTTAGAACCACTTTCTTCTCCAGGATCTCTTATTGATTTTCCTTTAGGAAAATCATATTCATGCTTGGATCCTTTTAACTGGTTATCCTAGTCTACTTTGGAAATGTATTCAACACTTTTGTACTGCACTCAACATTCTCCCTAGCTTCTAACAATCCCTTCAATGTTGCCACAACTCTTAAGTACTGTCATTGACTCCAAACCACTTGGCATCCACTTAATGGTACCTTTGGATTTTTGATGTTCCTACCATACTAGGCCACATGGATAATTATAATGGAGGTTCTATTCCCAAAATTATAGAACTGATCCTTGAAGATAATGCCCTTATCTCCAAGTATACACTCTATCTTACTCTATCAGAATGATAGAATTGGAAATCTCAATATTTTAGAATAGTTGTTCCCACAATGTACTACTTTGTATGTACATTGACATCCTTTATAGTGAATGGACCTTCACTACTTCACCTAGTACACACTTCACTCTGGTGCCCTGATTCTACTAAGAATTCTAATTACCATGAGTATATTTCTTAACATAATAATCTGCCTTCAAGTACATCTAATCATCTTAAACACCAGGACCAATTCTTCTTATGTGATGCAGATGGATTTCCCACCTAGCATCCATATCTGATAGGAATAATTGTCCTCTTGGATTCTTTCCTAAAAAATTATTTTCATTAATGGTTTTCCATGTTTCTCATCAAACTCCTTTGTTTGAACATCGACTTCTTAAGGAACCCAAATTTTTTTTTTATATCATTCATTCATATTAATTGGACTTAATATCAGTCTCTTTTGAAGAGATATTGCAATCATTTACATTTCCAACTTATCAATAATACTCATACTTATGTTGCCTTCCTTATGGAAATAGCCAACAAGAAACCATTTTTGTCCAAATATTATAAAGGTATTTCAAAGATAGAATCACAATACAGAAATTTCATTATTACCCAAGAAAATAAAATGCCCAAATACAACTTCATATAATGCCTCATACCATCCTTGGTCAACATACCTTTTTACCAAGGGAAACATTTCTTTAGATTCACTTTAATGCTACATGAGAATACCCATCCATACTTGTATGGATACCATCCAACTCTAGATGTCAATCTAACCCATTGGTCAACTTGAAATACTCAGTACTTCGTGACTAGACTTTAGATCAATGTTTACTTATTCATTCTATCTCATCCTTTTTGAGCTACACAAAATGGCATTATCATGTTTTCAATCATGTGTTTACTCTCCTACTAATACCAAGTCATAATTGACCAAAGTGATCCATCAACAGACCATGCCTTGCAATCAACCATTGATTATAATAAACCTATTTGCATGTTTAAATATACTTATTCATTACCATA
Organism: Picea engelmannii; assembly: GCA_009831015.1. Classification (NCBI taxonomy): domain Eukaryota; kingdom Viridiplantae; phylum Streptophyta; class Pinopsida; order Pinales; family Pinaceae; genus Picea; species Picea engelmannii. The sequence goes on from ML791893.1 coordinate 357,814, forward strand.
TGTATTACAACACCACCTGTGCACCAAGAACTTTTAACTATCATTCATGTTAACGAGAGGATTTATGCACACAAGGATTATCCTCTTTTTAACAAAAAATATATTTATTAGGGCTCCAAGAACCCATCATTACAACAACTAGTTCATTCATTCTATGAACTTAAGCAGTTCTTATTAGGATTATACCATTTCACATTCAAATTAAACCATTAATGCTTATCAGCATAATCCTACTCCTATAGGAGTGTTTACTATTCCACCAAGTGACAACAACATTCCTCTGTTTATATAAATTCTAAAACAAGGTGGTTTTGTGCTTTGTTAATTGCCCATGTAGGATCAGTGTTGAAACTAGAGCTCAGATACCACATAACACATCCAACCCCCTTAGTATCCTTTAAAGGGATGGTGTATTAATTTTTTTCACTTTCATTCAACAACCTCAAAACCCCTTCTAAAGGGCTCCATTTTCTTCTACTCGTCGATAGATTTCCATAGACTATAATTTTTTCCAAATCCGAGCTCTGGATCGAAAGTTATAGATTTTAAAAGTTTTAGGTCTTTCTCTATGATAATGCCACATGGAACCCATGCAGCTCCATGTCACCCATATCCATATGACATGGCACTTCCATGTCATGAAACATCATCCCTGTGAGGACGTGGAAACTAATATGAGCTTTGTTGTGGCACTTTCCACCTCATCCACCTAACCCTTGGCTTATTGGGTTCCGAAATTGTGACCCTTCTCGTATTACATAACCCTTGAAAGGCTTGGTACAACTTTATTTGGTGCCTAGGGTACAACGTCCCATCATATGGCACCACTTTTCCATCATGCATTAAGTGATGTTGTTAAATGTAATGTCAATTCACCAGACCATCAACCCAATGGGAGGGTTGATTTAACCTCATTCCTCAGCAACCAATCTAGTATGCGTTGGCACTCTGCATGCATGGCCCTATCACATGTCACCATTATTCATTCACAAGAATCATGACATGTAGTCACTGCACTCCAGATACTGGACCCTCTATCTTCTCCTAACATCAAAACTCTCTAGTAGTCCAAGGTCCGATTGGCCCTCCTGGACTATGATTGACAATAGAGATTCACCAACCTTAACTCCAATGGATTTAGTTCATCACACCTGTTAAAAGGGCTTAAGCTAGTGTGGGATCTACATTGACACATGGACTCAATGTGGCATGCTCCTGGACCGACACATCATGTCTAAATATGACTTTTCACAGCACGTGGCACTCATATTACTTGTAATTTTGACTTCCACATGAATATATGTGGACATACACATCATCTTCAGGCTAAAAGTTCACCCAACCGGGTGTTGACACCTATCTTTAATCACAATGTGACAGATGACCACCATGGCACTGGGCAATGAGCTTCCCATTTTAACTAGGTAACAAGACCCCTGACAGTCTGGGGATAATTGACTTCCTTTTACCTTGAATCAATGGTGGAGATCCATCCAACTTTAGATCTGATAGCTAGGGTCTAATGATGTTACCCCAAGGATAACATCCCTATGTTGGGCCCACATCTGATTCACCAATGAATCCCCAGCTAACATGTGACATTAAACGTAGTGTGACACATGGCACGTGTACTACTTGACACATGGCACCCATTTTTCTTGCAAATCCTAGTCCGATCCTACCAAATCTTTGAGATACGTGGAACCACCTTAAGGTGACATGTAGCCTTCCTTTTTCATGACATGTGGACCACTTGTCATGTGCCACGTCACCATAGGACACCGGATGTCGTAATTTACCTCTGGTGTTAACTTGGAATTCTCTCAGTGTCGGGGATTACGAGGGGATCAATTAATACTAATCTCGTAATTATGAGATCACTAATTAGGCTTATCACAGGTTACGATGCCGCAAGATCTATGACTGAGGTTTCTTTTTGGTAGATCTAACAGTTACACAAGGCTTCTCAAACAACCCACAACATGATAACAACTCTAGGATTTTAACAACTGATATTTGATCATCGACTCACAGATCGATGGTTCTCTTCTCAGTGGATCTTGGACCTCGACGAGTATGTGTATGTTGAGAAGTGTAAATTGTTCCAAGGGTCTGATGTTGAGATATGTCAAAATGATGTATTAGGCCCATATAATAGAAAACGCATGGAGTCCAAGTTTCCAAGTTGTTCATGGTTCCATGGTGGCCTACGACTGAAATATATTATTTTTAAATACGATAAATGGTGGGATCTTATCTGAGTTTCCACAGATCTACGGTGGGTATTATCTCGCCTACCGGATATTGGGATTCCAAAGGAATTTGGACTTAGAATTCATTTGGGGTCCAATGCTCCATTACTCTGCAATGCTAAACTCCCTCCTGATATTTTATTAATATCTATAGCTAAGATCCCTCAGCCAATAGATTTGATGATTGACAAACAAAGGTGATGATACAAAGGCTCGAGCCCGACGAGGCCCGTACTCAAATAATTCGTGAACCAGGAGCTGAAAAGTGTCACCCTAGTGACACCCTAGCTACCGTGTTGGTACCCCACATCACATATAACATCACTTAGTCTCGCAGTTTTCATAGAGGGTTGGAACCTAGTGTGGGAACCCTACCCACCGGCCCATCCAACAATTTGAGTTTAAAAAAAAAGTTTCAGGGTCTCAAGATCTGATTGACCCCACTTGACCAATATTAAGGGTTGAAATCATCGGTCCCATGGATATAACAACAATCAATTATTATTTGATTTACGCATGGATTTTAAACAGGTAAAGGCTCATCGTTGGACGATTGATATCTAGCCCATCTCAGAGATCGACAGTTACTAAGTCTCGTCAACTCAAGTTGGTATTAAACAAATTTATAAGTTAAAGTTTAGGCCTGGCGATCTGCAACTTTACACTAGGCCATCCCATGGGATTATTGATTTGGTTCCTAAATAGGGCATTTTCATCCTTATCTGGTAACAATCATGCTAATTAAAACTACGATATTAGTCCATAAAGCTAAACTTTGTTTATCAATTTAGTCAAACTGAATGCAAATGTGCTAATAGTTTCACCTCTACACTTTATATTCAACTCGTACAAGTCCAATATATGAACCTATGGATCTATTACAGGCATATCACTGCCAATATATACATATATAAATATTGTTTATACATAGGTGATATAATAGCAGAAGCACACATTAATCAGGGATAATTTTAAGGATGGAAAATTTTACTAAAATGTAGAAACTTGGGATAACATTACTAGTCCTTAATATGCAAAATGTAAAATGTTTGGCCATACTTTTGTAAAAATATTCAAATTTCTAATGATTTAATATAGTTTCTATAAAATTTTGGTGATTTTTAAGGTAAAATAATTTTATTCTATGGAATTTGGGAAAATCATTTTTAGAAAAAATGGAAATTGGCATATCGTTTTTTGGGAAAAGCCATGGAAAATTATCCCATTTGTGAAATTTATCCCCTAAAATCATCTATGACATTAATTACATAATTATGATCATGCACCGATTACATAGTCCTAGGCATTCCTGGCAATAGATATACAAAAGTATAATCTCAAAAGCCATTACTCATGGCTACGGACTATAATTACCAATTCTTGTACAAATTTAGCAGAAAATGCTCAATGATAATTTAAATAGTAAATACTCATGACATGCAATATATAAACATAGTCCTTGTACATGTTTAACAACATCATATTGAACATAGTAACAAAATGGTATTCGTTAACATGAATATAGAGTTATTCATAAAAGAATTTAGACAGGTACATGGTGAACCACTTATCTGGTATAAACAACCACCAATTGCATGCAGACCTCCTACTTTCCTCCTAGCCATAGACTCTGTTTCCCATAAACTAACAGTTGCTCGCCTCGATTTGGGCTTACACTCCATTTGGGAAAAAGGAATTCCTATCCCAAACGAGTTTGCTAAACAACAGTAATACTCATATTTAAGTGCCAACTCCAGACAACTATAGTCTCTAATTCCCCACATGCTTGTACCACCTAACAAGTGTGCCCTATCGGATGCCCCACTTCCTTTTCGGGCTTCAACAACAAGTCTTACAAGAATTATTTGAGCCCTATAGTTGTAATTGGCACTTTGGGAATTCAATGTTGGCATGTTTTGCAGGAAAGAGTGTGTTTGTCATTGATGTCAAGAAAAAAAGGTGGATCAGAAGGAAGTGTAAGCACAGGAGGAGGAGCGAACAACAAGTAGTGATCACAAATCATAAAGGAAAGCGTAGTACAAAAGTGAATGAAGATCAAAAGCTCAGAAGAGATGGCACGATAAAACTTAGATCAAATCAAGACCATCGGATCTGCAAGCCAGATCAATGACAGGGATGAATTGTGGGGAGAGAAATCTGAATTAAACTACACGCCAGTTACAATCCCACAATCTATCTAGACTGTCAAATCTCATAGCTTCAAAGATCTATGATTGTAGTTAATCCAACAAATAATGAGTTTAAGTCATATTGAATCGTGACCGTCAGATGCACAATCACCAAGTCTACAGCAAGGATGAATTGCGAAGATTGAAAGACGAATTAAACACTGTTCTTGTTCCAATCCCGCAACTAGTCAGGATCGTTTGATATTATAGCTTCGAAGATTGACGATTGTGGTTGACTCACCAACAACGCACAACTTCAAATTGCGGAGTTTGGGTGTCGATTTAAATCACTCGCAATTTGTGGTTCCGCAATCATCGTCGACCGTTGATCTGATTTGAGTGTCCTCATGACCATTGGATCATTTTCTAGTGGAAGGACAGGATAAGCCAGCAAATCCACATCGCAGAAGATCAATCCGTCGATCTAAGTTCATGATCGATGAACATGATTCAATTTGGATCTAAAGACGTGAGGAGGTTACACTCTGGAGAACTTGAGACTTGAAATTCACGAAATGCAAATTTTCATCAGTCGTTGGATCATTCCAACTAGAAGGACAAGATACACTAGAAGAGCTACATCGCAGAAAGATCAATTCGTCGATCTAATATCCTGATCAACGAATAGGATTCACTTCAAATATAAACATATGAGGACGTTGCGCTCCGAAAAGTTTGATATTGGAAAAACTCGAAGCCCGAAAATCTGAAATGAATTAGGACCATCAAATTTGGAAGACATATGAGGACCGTTGGCTCAGGGATATTGGTCAGCAGACCACGTTACCAAGGAAATGGCAGGCCACATCAGAAAGGATACGTGGCATACCACGTCATCGAATACACATGGAATAATCAGATGATGAAGAGCGTCAAGAGGAAATTGGCTTGTGCCATGTCAACAAGTGACGTAAGCAAGTTACGTCACTCTGAGAGAATTGCTTTGGGATTTTCACCACCAAGAAATGTCAAAAGTCTCAAATTCCTGAAGGAAAAAGGTCTGAAGGAACTCTCAGCCGTCAATCTAAGATACTATCATGACCATTAGATCAAGGACATGTGGCACAGTCAGAGAATGACAAGTGTCAAGTTGAAATTATCATTTCAGGTACGTGCAAATCATGAATCAGAGTGACATGTGGCAGTTGCTCGGCTTGTGACACGTCATCAAGTGACGCAAGAGTTACGTCACTCTAGGAGTTTTTCTTCAGGATTTTTACCACCAGCACTCGCCCAAAGACCTGAAGTGGACACGAGATGTTTGATATGAAAATCACTTCGGGAGAAGTCTCATCCGTCAATCTACTACAATGGAAGGATAGTGTAAGTGAAAAAATTAACCGACATCAAGTGGTCTCCATCGTCTTGTGACTAAATAATCAGGTGATCACTCTGGAGGAAAGAACGGGTTGAGATTTAAAATCTCTGAAGTCTGGAGACCCGAGGAGATCTTGATCGTTAATCCGAGAGGGACACGCGTCAGAGGCTTGTTAGCTCCGGAAGATTGACGTGCAGAGGAAAGAAAGGGTTGAGACTCGAAATATCTAAAGTCTGAAGACCCGAAGGAGATATCGATCATTGATCTGATGTCGAGTGTACTATAAACCATTGATCAAAATATAGTGGAAAGATAGCATAACCATAATAGACAAAGTCACGGAGTAAAAGGTGGCCATACATCTCATTGCTTGATTAAGTCCTGGCCGTTGGGTTAAGCAATGAAGGATGACTGCAAGGATTAATCCTAACCATTGATCTGGTTTCGAGATGTAATGTGAACCATCTGATCTATTCAAGAATTCTGATTCAGAAGTTTCAAAAGGTTTGAAACCCAAACGTTCTGAAGGGCAAAGTGTTGAAGTTACGACAGTCGTCCATTTCAGGAAAATGTATCGTGCCCGTTGAATTGATAAGCGCTCAAGCGATTGTTAATCCCAGGCATATGGTCACCTCCAGTGATCACGTGAAAGGAAGGGGCTTAGCAAGAAAAGATAGTGTCTGCTGCGAAGTTTTTCTCAGGAAGGGAAAAGGTGCCAAAGGAACGAGTGTGTAGAAGTTCTCTCTGTAACTGCAAAAAAGGACTGATTGTAACTGCCAGAAATAGAGTGACTGTATCTGCCAAATAATTTGACAAGCTTGAGTGTGATCGTCAGAGGAGATGAAGAGTCTTGAGGTAACTTCCAATGAAGTGAAGATTCATCATTTAGAAAATTGACAGATGGAAATGCATCGAAGATTGTAACTGCCAAAGAAGCCGAAGAATCCTAGGATAACAACCACTGATGAAGATCAGACTCAGGATGATCATCAGAGAGGATGAAGAGTTGAGTTTATTCCCTGGCAGGGGACTTGGCATGATAAATATGCATAGAACAGAGAAGTGATGGTTGTTGTTGTTGAGTGTGATTCATGCGAGTAGAAGCAGGTTGTGTGCAGCAACTGAAATGCACAGAAGAGTCATAGCGCATAGAATGGACATGGCGCATAGAGCATAAAAGGCAGAAGAAAAGAAAGCACAAGAGATGTGTGCAGGAAGACATTGATGCAAGCATAGAAAAGCAGTGTAGTAGAACAGTGATGAGACTGGTAAGCCATTGATAAATATTGTATCACTTTGATAAATTTATGAAAAGCAAAGATTTATATTTCAGGGTGGTAGGGAGGTTCTAGGGAGGGTTGTTGTCCTTAGAGTTTCAAGTGGGTGCTTGAACACAGGGAGTTGTATCTTCCATCTGGTTGCAGCCAGAAAAACCAGGGTGGCAGAGTGGTGCAAGGGAGAACTATTGTTCTCTGTTATACAATTTGGTGCCTGTGTAACTCGGAGTTGGTGCTTCCATCCATTTGGTGCCGGAACACTCAAGGAGTTGTTGCTTTCTTCTAGTGGGTGGTAGAGAAACCAGGGAGTTGGTGCTTCCTTCTAGTGGGTGCTAGATAAAACAGAGAATTGGTGCTCTCAACAAGTTTTTGCTTGTAAAACAGAGGTGGTAGCCTCAAAAGGAGTTGGTTCTCCTAAGAATGATAATGTACAGAAAATAAATATTAGTTATCATATCAAGAAGAAGAGGTTTTTCCCTTTATGGGTTTCCTCAGGAAATATCGGTCTCTATATATTTCATGTGTGTGATTGATGTTGAATAGTTTATTGCTTACTTCCCTGCATTATTGTGATCACCATTGAGTGTTCTGTAAAGAGTTTAAAATGGGTATAATTGTTCAAGCACAGTAACAACTGATTCACCCCCCACCACCCCTCTCAGTTGTCCAACATTCAATTCATAGAAATTCTCCCACCTGGAGAGAATGCATATAGGCTTGACAACCCACCTCTTCTACAACATACAGACCTAACAACCTTCCTCTTCAGTTCCAATTCACCAAAAAACACTTCCCAACTTTCCCCCCTGCAGTTATGGTGATGGAAGGAAGTATATATGGTAGAAGAGGAGGCGATCCTCTTCCACGATGGTGAAAAAATGAAAGTTCAGATGGGAAACTACACGTTGTTCTCCCATTATATTTGCATGTGTATAAAATGACACTTGTCAATTTATGATCTCCCTTTGCACCCACTTGGTGATTTGTTCATTTTCCATAGGAACTTAGGATACCATAATGCATATGCATCCCTACATTAAATTTTAGAAAATTGTTATTAAAAATATTCTCTTGGCATAAGCCCCTTAGTCTTATCCCCTTAACCTAATACTCTTAGCCGCCTTTTTCATTTTTCTAGTGGAATTTATCCCTATTACTCTTTTTTGGGTTTGGTTTGCATGCAATGGTGTGATTTTATTATTATCCAATAATGATTACATAATACACGGGATGGGCCTACATGCCTTTTAGTATCTATCTCACTAGCCTATTTACTACACGGGAACTCCGGATTCAAAGTAACACGGCTCATTAGCCTATGTGCTCAATTACAACTGGGGTCAACCTAGGGTACTGCATTAAATGTCCTCCTGGATTTCATTCATTGGTTGGTATATGTATTAAATGAGTATGGTGGTTTTCATGAAATTGAGGGAAAATATTTAACTTTTAATTATAGGTGATTTGTAAACTGTTTTGGATATTCCACTAGACAGATCGTCATAATAGAGATAATAAAATACTAAAATCTTTACTGTGAAGGTTAATTTCCTTAAGATCTCATATTCTTTAATTACTAGTTTTGTGCTTAAAAAATGCATGAAATAGATGAAATGAAAGAAATAGAGAACATAAATAATACACACACACCATCCAAAAATAAACACAATATATGACCTGGGAAACCCAATACAAGAGAAAACTGAACTAGAAGGTGGGGTCGCTCTACTCTATTTTCTTCAAATGCAAGTACAAAGAAAGAGACACTCTCTTTGGAGTTTCTTTTGACACCGTGGCATATATGGATACCACAAATTCTCTCCTCCTCTGTTATGATAAAAAAAATACCACTCTTAGATTTTTTTTCTCAACCATGGAACAAGATACAATTCAAAATAATGGAACCATTTCTCCTCCTAGTGGCTCGCTATTTAACATATCTTGATAGCCATCTAGGGTTAAGGTATTAAATTTTGCAACCCTTAATTAGTGATCAAGTTTGTACCTTCTAGAATGTTCTATAAAATACACTAAGTGTCTAGCCCCACATGTTTAAGTAATGGGTTGATGTGGCATCCACTTGCACAATGGTGATCAATAGGATAGGTCAACTTGTCGAAGGGATAAATTTTGCATACAAACTCTAATTGAGGTGATTATTGCACTATAATAAAGTTCTCGGTGTGTAGAATATAGTCAACTACTCCATAATAATATTTGGACCATAAAAAAATTTCTTTTGATGCCTCAAAATGGATTTGGAATATTTCAGACAGTTATTTGGACCAACCACCAAAATGAATTTGCAAGATGATTCCTCCAAGTTTTTCACCCATAAAGCATCAATATAGATGAAAAGTAATATAATGATGCAATCTGGATCAATATGATTGCAAGAGGGCTCACAAATCTATTTGAATTTAATTTATGAAATTCATTTAATGAATTATTTTATTTTGATTTACTCTTCCCATATATATAGAAGTGATTTATGGCCATTAATGAGAGTGGTTGAGGAGACCTTGGGAAGGGGGATGGAAATGAGATAAGGTTGTGGATCTGTCAATGGGATAAGGAGGGGATTTTGTTTTGGAAGGGGAGGGGGTGGCTTTGGAAGCATTGGAACGTTTAAAACTCATACTTGTGAGATCTATGAGAGCTATGAGACACTAATTGTTGAGTTTTTGAGATACTGGTGGTGGGGTAGTTGGTTCTTGGAGCTCTAGGAATGGAGGGTTAGGAAGCCATAAGGTTTCCTCGATTTAGGAAGACATATAAGTTGTTCCTAGCTGGAAAAATAAATTTGGGCAGCCAAATATATAGAGGAGCTACATCGATGGACTAAATCAAACATAATCAAAGGCATTCCTTCTTATCACTCCATGAATTTTTCTATCAAGTGTTGAATACTTTTTTGTTGATAAAATTATAAGTAAATGTTACCTTGAAATGATTAAATTCTCTTGTTTAAATTGCATTTATATGCATTTTTACAATAGCAGACTAGAAAAATAAAAATAAAATAAAAAATAATTTCTAGTACATAAGACTATTTATATGAAAAATTACATTTCATTTCTCATAAAGAGAATGTTACAATATAGATAGAAATTTGTTAAACATGTAATTTACAACACCCATTAAAGGGTTAATACAAAGACGAGTGTTACAAGGGATTTTGGTCCTCTATTAGATAACTATATGAGGCCTTTGGCCATGGTTGTAGATAGCATCTTGGAAGAATATGATTTTCCCTATGACATATGTGAGATATAACGAGTTTCATAGATTTTTAAATCCTCTATATTTAGACAAATAATGTAGAATTGTTGTGAATTTCTGTTATTTGAATTTTTAATTGTAATGGTGTTGTGAGTTTTCTTTCCATAGTCTACTTTGATTTTCAAGCCATATGCACCAAGTAGTACCAAATCTAGTATCAATAATGGGAGGATGATGTGGATGGGTCATTGAATGTGAGGAAGTCCATATGTGAAGAGAGACTACAAAATAATATTGCTGAGATAGTGCAAGCTACATTAAAAATTGAAACATGAAAAAAAAAACAAATTCATGTAATGAGAGGAAGAATCAAACTTAGTGTTGTCTTTGAAGTGATGGAAAAAAAATTCAACATTTTTGCAACAATTGATGAAGATGATAGACATTATTGAATTGGATCAAAGGATAATATTTCTAAAGTGAAAAGGATGAAGATGAAAGTGATGAAGAAGAGGATAAATATTTTGTTTCTAGAAAAGAACTAGACATAGTGAATAGGATTAAGTAACCCCAGAAGAAGTTGTTTGTATATTCTCAAAGTGCAAGACCCATAAAAGTCAATTGAGTGGATAAAAAAATGAAAAAATATTTTGAATGCAAAGGAATTGAATATCCCAAAAGAGTGAATATTGCATGTAGAAGATTGATAAATTATACGTCTAACTGAAAAGCACAATTGAAGATGAAAAACAATTGGAGAGGCAAAGTGAGGATCCATCACTAAGAGAATATTGAAACTAGGTTACAAGGTAAGTTTGTGACCTTTTATTATAATTTTCACATGAAGAGAATAATAGAGGCGTTAAGGAAAAATGTAAGAAGTGTAAAGGAATATTTTGAAGATTTTTAAAAAGTGGCTACATGATAGTTGGTCTTATAACAAATAGTAAAGATGAAATCATGAAATTTATGAATGGATTGAAGATTTCCATTAGAAAATCTATGTTTTTTTTTATAGAATATGTATTATTATAGGAGGTTTGTTATTTATCCTTAAGGATTCATGAGAATCAAAGAAAGAAAGAAATTGGGCAAAGAGAGGAGGAAAAAAAAGAAATTATTCCATTTATTGAGAATAATGATGAAAGTGAGAGGGGGTGCTCTTAAATTGATAGCATGCAAGATGATAATATGTTCAGAGAATAACAATCATATGAGGTGCAATAAGGTAAGTATCACAACCAAATAAATGGTATTCAATTTGTTGCGAAGAATCATAAATGTCTAGGTGTGGTGCATGTAGTTAATATCCTTGGGCCAAAGGAGATTGAAGAAGAGGCTGTGAGGGAGGAATGTTGCAACAATAAGTGAAGTTGTAGAAAACATAATGTTTCATAAGAGAGTGGCATAAAAATATAAGTTCCATTGAAGGAAGTGCATATGGGAAATTTTGGTTCCCATAATTTGTTTTATGTTGATATGATCACGGATGAAGAAAGAAACAATTTTCTTGAATGAGCACAAAATCCTATCAAATAAAATATGCAACCAACACATTAACAAAGTGAATGAGATGTTGACATGAGGAGGTAGAGTACAAATATAATATAGAGACAAAACAAGTTTGAAGATGAAGAGGTGGAAGGAACACTCAAGAGAGATGTGTTCTTAATGAAAATACAAATGCAGAAAGAAGAGTTAAATCCAATGAGTGGAGAAGATTAAAAAAGTAGTAGCAAAGGGCATGTAGAGTAAGATTAGAGAAGAAAATAGCAATGGTGTTGATAGAAGAGAATATGTATCCAAATAGGAGGATGATGTGATAGGTTAAAAACAAGTATTGGTGATGATTCCTAAAAGAACTATAGGCATTGAGTTAGAGTTGCAAACAAAATTGGTAATGGTGTGTGAGAGGGAGGACGGGAAAACAAATAGAACCATTAGGATTGAGTTGCAACAGGTTGCACAAATGGTGAAAATGGTGATAATGATGGAGGATATGAAAAACTTGAATGCAAGTGTGAGAAGTTTCCTACAATAGATGATTGTAGAGGTTGAAAGTGAAGGGATAGAAGAAAAAAATGGAGTTCAACTTGAGATGTAGAACTGAAGAATGGTTCAAATTTTGGAGAAGGACAAAGAAAAAGAAGAATAAAATGAGATACTAAATTTTTATATTCATCGATAACTTGTGGGTGAAATTCTTATTCTTTTTCAACCATGAGAATTTGATGCTAGAGCATCCCTAGCCTAGACATCTAACATCTTGCACAAACCCAAATTTTTTAAGTTAATTATGTATGTTTTATATTTAAATCCTTGGTCATGAGTCTTGGGTAGATTATAAAGTTTAGGTAATCCGTATGCATCATTTTCATCATACCTCAAATCTCACCCAACATGCATAATATTTTCTTTGGTCCGTGTTTCTCTAAAATTGCCACTGCCAAAAACTAGAAATTGTCATTTATGGAGGCTTATAAATTTCGCTTGAGGATAAATTGATGTCAATAAAGGATTCGGTTTTGTCTTAGAACTAGGATATTCCAACATGGCAGTCTTGGTTTTCCTCCAGAAATAATTTTAATGTGATTTTCTTGCATTGAAAAAGGCCATGTTACATTGATTTCCACTTCTTTGACAAAGTCTAAAGTTTTATTGTTTTGATACAACAACAAATTTTTCAATTGGGATTGTGAATGCAACCATATGAAAATTTCAAGTGCTAAGGAACACTTAACAACTTGAAAATCCAAATTTGGATATATAATGAAGTTTGGGCATGCATTTTATTAAAATCATTTAAAATTGATCAAAATAGTGAAATAAAGTGGTGATTTTGACAATCAATTGCATGCAACTAGTGAATAATTGGAAATTCTAAGAATGGATTTTGTAGTTAATGTTGTTGAATTCAACCATACGCTCTTTGATTTCATGTGGTGTACTCTTGTATGGATTGGTGTGCATTTCCCTAAACCACCTATTGTTGATTTACACTCTATTTTCAATGCATATACTTAAATTTTCTCATGATTTGCATATATTTTACTTAAGGGATTTTTTCAATTATTACAAGTCAAATATTAATTTTGTAATGACGACAAAATATCGATTTCATATTTATTATTCAATTGAAAGATAAAAGAATTTGGTTTCCATGCAAAGAACCAACTTCGAATTCATGTGTTATAAATATAGTGGAGAATAAAAGAAAGGGTGTTTTGATCCTCCAATGGAAAAAAAATTAGGCCCTTGGCCATCACTATAGATCGCATCTTGGAAGAATAGGCATGGACTTGTTTATGTGAGATGTAATGAAATCTAAAGGTTTTTAAATCATCTATATTTACAATAAATGATGCAGAATTGTTATGAATTTTTGTTACATGATTTTTTAATCACAATTGTGTTGTAAGTTTTGTTTTCATTGTGTATTTTGATTTCTAAACAATAAACTTTGTAGTGTGTATAATTAAAGGATCAGTATCACTTAAGTGATGTTTAGTTACAAGTTCAATATCATTTTCTATGACCTATTTTGTCTTATAAAATATTTTAAGGAGCAACAACAACGATAACATTGTCTCCAATATAAATTTAATGAGACATAAGATGCTTATATCCAAAAATTCAAACCCTATACCATTTTTCTTAGACTAATGGGTGAAGAATCAAAATTGGTTACCAAATCCATTATGTTGATCCTACCAATTTAAAAATATGTTCAATATCTTCACTGTAAACACATTGTATAAGGATATATATTGTATAATATCATATGCCATGTCGAATCTATGCTTTTGATGGTTATTAATCAAATTATAGATATTGCAACATGCCAAGTAGTGGGTCACTCCACATACATTATCTCTTAAATCAATATAATATTATGTGGTTGAAAATATCTTCTCATATCTCGGAGTATAAATCCGTGTATAAGTGCAATCATGATTCAATACTAAGGGAGCAATGCAATGAGGTAATGTATTGCATATTTGTTTCATTACTTCTTTTCTTTCCATCGATGCGTTTGCTTATGTTACTCTTATATCTTCTTGTGAATTATATATTTCATGTGAATTGTGAATTATATATTTGCTTGTAAGTAATAAAAAAATTGCATATTTATTAGTCTTAACATTCCATTGAATTTTGATTTGAGATATTTTGAAGAAAAATAAATCAAATTAAAACAAAAAAATGTGTCCATACATAGATAAATAATAGTCAAAAAGAAAGCTCACTAAATCCATAGATAAATAATAGTATAAAAAGAAGATCACTAAATCCATGATTCACTAAATCCATAGATAAATAATAGTATAAAAAGAAGATCACTAAATCCATGATTATAAAATAGAATAAAATTATAAATATTGGAAAAAAAAGAAGAAGTCATAGTTGGTTTGAAAAAATTCTGAATTTTTTTTGAATTACATATTGTTGAGAATATATTATTTCTCAATAATATAAGAAATAAATTTTATATTGATTTTTACAATTTTTTTTTTTTTTTTATAGTATCATTTCTCTTATTCTTAATAGATAATGGTATTGACTTTATTGTTTCTTCTTAGAGTCGTAAGGTTAGTGATGGAGGGGTTGTTCTCCTTGAGATGATGTGAGTTATGTGATAGATGGAAAGCTAGAGTGTGGCAATAAAGAAATGAAAGGAACATGTCGATATGGATGAGAGTAAAAGCATAGATAACCAGATAAATAAATTAATGCATATTGAATGGCGTTTATCTCATCGGCATGAAATAGATATTGAAGATGATATTCAAAGAAAAAAGAACATATAGGGAAACATGCATGAAATTCACCTCAACAAATAAAAATTTGAAAGAAATATGCATGTGAAGAAAATAATTGTCCACGTAGAATCATAACTATGACTATCACATCAATGCTAATAGGAGAATGTCGATATGACATACAGCATGAACCTTTGTTGGGTTCAACATCTAGATAATCTAAAGAATAATAAGATAATTGATTGTTGATTCATGTAACATTCCCTAGCCTAGATGAGGTCCATTATGTGAGGTTCATGAGTCACCTTGAGACACATGTCATCATTTCATTAGCCAATAATGAACCAAAAAAGGTGATCTAACTTATGATTTTTCAACACATGGTCACTTAGATCATCTTAGAAGCCTTATGTTATATTCCCATAGGCATTACATCCCCGAAAATAACATTATAATGGTTCTACAACAATATCCACATGGTTCTGCAACTTTTCTAGAATGTGGTGAGTACATGCGCAAGAGATCTAGCTAGCAGAAGAACAAGCACAACTTGCAAAATAGACAAGATGAGAGAAACATTGGAGTTCACTCCAAGATGATCGTGTAGACAATGAAATTTTTGCTCTTTGAAGGTCTTGGTGAAGATGTTAGCAGTATGTTCAGAGGAAGGATAAAATTGCAGGTCGATGATCCTCTTGCAGACAAGATTTGTGATGTAGTTCATATGGATATCGATATGCTTTTTCTTCTTTTCTAATACCATGTATAATGTAGTGAGTACCTGCACAAGAGATATAACTATTAGAAGAACAAACACAACTTGCAAAAGTGAGAAGATGAGAGAAAAATTGGAGAGAAAAGAATGAGAAAATGTATTTACCATATTCCACACTCAAAGAGTGAATAATGTACAATATATATATAGGCTACATGAGTAACTAATGTGCTATAGTAGTGATCTAGAGAGATCTGGACACTCACTGGTAGACACTAGAGTGACCTGTCACCTAGTCCTAGTTAATTGATCCATGTAATCATTAGTTAATTGAGTCACACGTGTGGAAGTGAGAGAAACACATGCAACAGTTGGTGATAAAATTGAGGTTGTCATGCATGGTGACTTCCATTAGTCTAACTAAGTGTAACTGACTCTGAATTGAAGAGGAACACCTTATTTTGTAGGGGAATATTCTCTAGAGAGAATATTTGCATCTAAGGAAGCGTTATCAACATTGGACTTGTTGGAATATTGAGAGGGGTAGTGAATAAGTATTGAGCAATTGTTACCAATTTCAATCAAAACACGTGAACATTAAATTTATCAATTGTATATCATTTATGATTGTATTCAATATATCATGAGAAGTATTAATCAAGAGTGCATAATAAATAACCACAAATACACAGTACACCATAATTTACATAGAAACCCAAATGGGAGAAAACCACAAAACAATATCTTATATATCAAAGATTATGTCCATAGGAAGCACCAATTTCCAAATTCTTCAGCACCAACTAGAAGGAGGTGCCAACCCCCTATTTACAAGCTCCAACCTGAAGGAAGCTACAACTCCCTGAATTCTCCAGCTACAACTGGAAGGAGGCTCCAACCTAAAATAATCTCTAACTCCCTATGTTCTATGGCTCCAACCAGAAGGAGGCTATGACCCCCTAATTTACAGGATCCAACCTGAAGGAAGCTCCAACTTCCTATGTTCTACGACACCAACCGAAAGGAGGCTACAAGCCCCTTTCCTTTCCCTGTCATGTTTCCTTGAAATATAAGTGTAGACTCAACATGTCACTACCATTGATACTATCACTTCCAATGGCATTGATACATCAATCTATCATTGTCATTGATACATAAACCTATCACTGTCAATATGTCATTGATATACCATCATCAACTTGTCACTGTTAATATGTCACTGATACTCAACATCAATGAAACCATATCCACTCACATATATCATATTCCAAGAACATCTCTCAACTAGATTCCCAACATCACAAAAACATTCCTTTAGTCATGTGACAAATAAGTACCAAGCATGTACCAAGATCACCAAGAAGTGCCTCAACAGGTATCATACCCTCATCAAGATATGTGTCTCAACCATGTACCAAAATATCAATGATATGCATCAACCATGTACCAAAACCTATACCATATCATGCATCAACCATATACCAAAACATGTACCATATCATGTATCAACCATGTACCAAAACATATACCATAACATGCATCAACCATGTACCATAACATGCATCAACCATGTACCAAGATATGCCTCCATATACCAAAGTATATCTCAAACCATGTGCCCAATATCCAAGATGATCCTCAAACCAAAAGATATGCCATAAATAATGTACCATAAGATGTGCCTCAACCATATACCATATCACTCATGATATATCTCAATCATACCATACACCATGTACCATAAGATATGCCAAGATGTGTCTCAACATGTACCACCATCACCAAGACATGCCTCAAGCATGTACCATAACATCAATGATGTACCTTGACTAAGTACCAAAATATGTGCCTCTTACATATACCATAACATCCAAGATATGTCTCAACATGTACCAACATCACCAAGACATGCCTCAATAATTTACCATAACATCATCAAACATAACCCTCGAAACATGCATATAGACATACCTTTAACTTTGTAACAAAATTGACTACATCATCAAACTGTGCTCATACTTCAATAACCTGGAACAAGCATCTTATTCAAATCTTCCTCAACCTTGTTGAACAAAAAACCTTCGTCATGCAGGGCCTCACAGGACAAGTGTCGTACAACCCACGGGGGTGCCTCACAGGACACCTGTAGCCTGACCCGCTGGGGTCAGCTAAATTAGAATTTTTTAGAAACCCTTCACTCTCCTCTAAAATTCTATGACCTTCTCCTTTGCACTCCTTTGCTACCTCGGATCCACTGTGTCAAATTCACCAATAGATCACTTTCCCACATAGAAGATATTTAATAAAATTGCTTGTACAAATGAGAGGCTCCTTGAAGTGTATTTATACTTTTTCAAGTGACTTATTTCCTTAACTTTAGGGTCGACCTGTAATTTCTTGTTATAACTATTTTACCCTTTAGTTAATGACTTCTAAATTCTTATGGAAACTATTTAGGGCTTCTTAACCATTCTTCATGTCTTTCAACTTCACGAGGGAATAACTTATCAACCGTGAGGAACCATGTGGTGTACCACCTACCGTTGGAAACCTCATGATGAGGACTATCCATATATGCGTGTGTTACTTGCATTTTCACTATCCTCGATCCGTTTTTTCCTCAAACAACTGTGGGTTACATGAGCACACCTATGGGGCTTCTTAACCACTTAGCCACTTAGCCATATTTCCAGGGCTTCTTGTAGACTTCTTCAAAGCGTCTTCCCGTGAGGGCCATTCTTAAAGTTATGCCATAAGGGGACCACTTTGGAGACGTCTCCAAATAAACCCATTACTTCTATATGCTTAAGGGCTTATTCTAGGATTGACCAGGGTTGACATCAATGAAAACCAAATATCCAACTGTACTATCAACCTTGTTGAAAATAATTACCTAGGTAAGTGTGTAATATCTCCAACACCCCCATTGAACACTACTAGGGTGTACATGATGAATGGGTCCCAGCTATAGAGGCCATGTTAGGTACCCATTGTACAATGCATATAAGAATGAGACACTGAA
>ML791893.1:383575-420350 GCA_009831015.1 Picea engelmannii
AATCACAAATTACAAAACATAACAAAAGGTTACAACACTAGAACTTTCATCTGTCTGTCTGATCTGGTCTTCCTCAGCACTGAAACCCACTCTGCAATCACACGGCTTCCGCTCTTTCTTCTCCCTCTTCTTTGAGCTACCCATTGACACACTTAAAGTAAAAACGCCTCTGACCATCATTGTAGCATTTGTATACTGGACAATTTGACAACTCATCTCATCAGGGCTTTCGTGATAAAAGTTGACAATTATTGATGCATTCTATGAACTTGCCTTCATCTGTCGGATTTTTTCTTTCGGCTATCCTTCAGTATATAGAAGAACAGTTTGGATACTGAATGTCTTCAACATTCCTTTACACAAGGTGACTTCAATAAAAACATTGTACTTGAAACTGGGGCTACCAGCTTGCATCAACATATAAGTTCTTATTTTTACATAAACACTTAAACAATAGCACATTACAAAACAACAAATCACATCACACTATATGTATAACATATATAAACAATAAATGTATTCTAGAAAAGTTGGAGAGGATCATCATCATTGGATGAGTATTCATGCATAGTATCTAGTGATTCCTCAGCTATGTTAGCTGACTCTTTCAGTTTTCCATTTAGAAGATCATTAGCACGTGTTTTGCAATTCAATATTGTATGTCCATGTCTTCGACAGTAGAAGCATTCAATGCTTTTATTTGTTCTTCTTCCTTTGGAATATAGTGCAACTTCATAATGTGAACTAACTTCCACTTCACCTTCCTTCATCCTCCTTTCTTATGCTAAGAGTGTTGAAATCATGTCTTCTAGAGTTCGAGAGGGCATTTGAGTTAAAGTAAAAATAGTATTGTCATATTTTTGAGACAAACTATTCAACAAGATTTCTTTTGCATCATCTTCATCAACTTTAGATTCGGATTCAATCTCTGCCAATTGTGCTAACAAAGACTTCAGATTATTTATGTGAGAATACAATGATACCTCATCATGCATTTTTAATTTGAATAGCTGTAATTTTAATGAAAACTTGGCATTTACAGCCTTTTCTCCAAATATTGTACTCAATTGTGTCCACAATTCTGCAGAAGATTTTTTTAAATCTATTAGATGTAGTTGGGAATCTGCAAGAGACAATCCAAGAATGGCCTTGGCTCTATCATCTTTCTTCTCCCATTCAATTAATTGTCTAGTATCTGTAGGTGCCTTCTCTGTACCTTTCACTATTTCCCATAAATTCCTATGCATCATTTGAAGTTGTATTTTTACTTTCCAAGTATGAAAGTTAAAACCATTAAATTTTTCCAATGTAATATTCTCCATAACAAAAACTTTAATCAGATTATGGATACCTCTACACAACTATCAACTTAAATCATGCATGCATCCACCTTCACGTATACATGCATTTACTTTATCCACATACATTCACTTTATCCACTTTTAATAATAACTTATAACTCCCTCTTAAAAATTAAATCTCATATAAAGACTTTTATATAAAAACTCCACGATTTGCTCACGGCATGCAAACTTATGCTCCAAACTCCATGCATGCAAGAATACTCATCCACGCAGTAAAAATGAAAATCTTACGCTCGTAAAAACAAAACTTCAACGCATGGAAACTATATAAATTTTCAAAATACATGGTTCTCGCACCTCACCCTTTACTTGGCTGCGGGTGTTCGCACCTTACTCTTTACTTGACTGCGAGGTGTTCGCATCTATCGAATACTCCAGGTGCGGGAATGTGAAGCATGTTCGCACCTAAATGAACATCAGCCTGCGAACTTCTTTGATTCTGAAGATGCGCGAAAGGGCGAGTAATATAGGTTCGCACCCTACCAGAGGAGAGACCTGCGAACCTCTAAAATTTCCGCACCTTACTCTCGTGGCTCTGATACCAAAATAAGATTGGAAGAATTAATTCACACAACACAAAACATTTTCATTACTTAACAAACGAATGGGGGTTACATATATAGCATGCAGATCACTGACTCAAGTGGATCTGATTAGCTAAAAATAGTAAACCTAGAAACTCATAGTTACAACAGTCATAGTTGAAACTAACTATTACAACAGTAATAGTTAACCTAGAAACTCACGATTACAACATCTATAAGCATTATCTCTAACAAATATACCAATGAATAGCCGAGAAAACAAAGTTTTAAGAGTGTAAATTTAGGACAGGCAGTTAGTATTTTGGGAATAATTTTTTTCATATGATATCAAAATTGAACTATTCAAATTGCATTGTAAACTATATTAATAGGAAAATACACCATAGAAAAATGTTTGAAATATATATCCATTTAAGCATCCAAAAATTGATTGTCCCAACTATGTTCCTAAGTTGCCTACTCTATGTCCAATCAATGTTTTGATCATAACTTTTTCATTTGAGATCCAAATTGAATGATTCAAATAGGGTTAGAAACTATATATTAAGGTATATTTTGTATAGAAACAAGTTTTAAAAATATTCCCATATAATCTCCCAAAACAGGATTGTCCAGACTATGTTTCAATGTTTCATTTAGCTAAAATACTACGAGAGTGTGATCGAAAATCAGTTTATCCCAAATGATGATCCAGATAGGTGTGAATTTTTGTGAGAACATAATTTCAATTTAATAGATACACATACCAAAAATTTCAAGTATCTATTTCCTATATTGTTTGATATGAGCCATACAAGATTTGGGGTAAAATGCAAAAACAACACCTAAAAATGAGAGAAAAAAACTAACATTTTAGTCAAAATATGTTATGATAGTAATGAAATCTCGAGATAACCATCGGGAAAGTACATGAAGTGCCCCACTATCATCATCATTAATCCATTGAGTGGTGTTCATTTTTTATCATGCCTTAGATGAAAGAGGCCAGGTGTGGATAGAGGTAATCAATAAAGAATCAAGGGTTGTAAAAAGATCTGGAATGAATGAAGAAGTATGGTTTAATGGATAAAAATGGAGGGAGATAGATGATGAGAAGAGTGTGGAATAAATAAGATGATGAAAATAAATAATGAAAAGAGAGGATGAAAAGAAGAAAGAGATGATGTGGAGAGAATGGGATGAAGTAAATCAAACTAAAAGTTTCAACAACTCAAGATGCTACATAAAGGTAATTAAAATTAACCTCATACCTTGATAATCAATCCATACTCAAGCTTGGAGGATTTTACACCCCCTTGGCTCCTTCTCTAGTGGAATCCTCATTCACCACTACTTTCTTCCTCTTTCCAAAGTTCCTGCAAAAGAGAGATCAATACTATGGGTGGCTCTTATTGCGCCACAAAGATCATTTAATTTAACTCATGCATCTATATTATCTAAATTAAATGAAAACACTACATATGGGACCCATCAGAGAATTCAATCAATGATCACCTCTCAAAGATCCATAATACCATGTGCTAATTGAAACCAATGCAAGATTTACTATTGCACCCTTGACACCTTATCGACAACGGTGCCAAAATGTTGGGATAATTAATCACCTTAGTAATTAAATAATTCATACATTAATCATCAACCCAAGGTCCAGATGCTTGTGAGATGTTGTGCACCATATGTGCAAGCGATTAATTCTCATATTGCATTAGTTTGTCTATTATGCTTCTACAAAAAGGAAATTGTGGCATAAATTCTAGGCAGTTAGTAATCATTGTTAAACCTACATTTTGTAGTTGATTAAGCATGAATCGATATCAAAGAGATTGGCATTTTAAACTACAACAACAGTATAGATATAAAACAAAATAACAAGTAACCAAGTCAAATTGTATCTAGCACCATGTTGGTGGAGACCAAATAAGAGAAGGTTGACTACTTGGAGCTAACACTTAAATAAAGTAAGCCTTTAGCTACTAGGTCTAGTCCATGTCCTACTCTATGTTAACATGGACCAGAAGAGCACAATTCAACCGTGTAGATCTTATAATAGAATTGAAGAAAAAACACCACACCTTGCGAGGAAATAAATCACACTTGCAAAATTAAAAAGACTTGAATTGAAAAACACTTGTGAAAATGGAAATAAAGGTTAGTCTACACCAAGACGAACTATGTTCTCCCGTCGTGAGCCCTTGGTGTCATAGAAAAAAGTGTTAATGTTAATTTAATCGCACATTACATAAATTATAAAATTAAAATCATTCCAATCATACATTACACAAATTATAAAACTACAATTAATCTACAATGCATAAATTATAAAACTACACTTAAACAAGATCTTAGGAAATATGATTTATTCCATCACAAGTTGGACATGTACTCTAAGAGTCCTCTCATAAAATGTAGAAGGCACTCTCTTTTATACATGAAATTGCTTGAAACTGAAAAGAACAAATATCTAATCAAACCCAATTGAGGATTTAATGAATCCACAGTGGTTACAATTGATTTCCAACATAGAAAATGGTTTCCATGATCCTTGCTAAGTCCCATCACTTTTAGGATGCCTTTGAATGTCAACTTCTAATGACAATGATGTTATTTTTTCTCATATGCTTGGCAATTTTATCAATTACTCCTTATATGTATTCTAGGAAAACCTTATATTCTTAAATGTTACTTTCCCTAGTAAGGCCTTGAGTTCCCGTATGTTATCTCTCTTTTTTAAAAAATACTTAATGATTTTTGAAGTGATATATCTAATGGTAATGAAAAAATTGTGTAAATTTTCTTTCTATTAGTAATGAAAAAATTGTGTAAATTTATTTTTTCATACTAATATGATGTTTATTTGAGATCCCCATGGCTCTAGAGAATAGTGTGTTTAGGACACCCATTTTTCATCTCAGTTGGTGTTAATAATTCACATGTAGGTATTATCTTGTATGAATTTTATGAACCTATAAAATTTATAAACAACATAGCCATCATAGTTATAAATACCATGACATTTAGAAATAAAAGGGATTGGTTTTCTTCAACCTGTATTGTAAATTTAATAGAATTAGACTAGTTGTTGAGATGTTCAATAAATTACTCCAATTCTTCCCTTCCATGGGCCATGTTACCTTTTGGGGAGATACCTTATGATTTTTCACTTGGCTACACCATTGTAAGCCCAGGAAGATATAAGTTAAATCCTTGTACGCCATGTGAACGATATTGTGTTATGAACTCCTAGGCCTTTGTAGTTGGCCATGTCCAATCCTTCTAGTCCCCACTTTCAATTCCTACCAATCTAGATATGATTGGAGGTGTTAAGGTGGATATATAGGGATACATGGTTTACATGTGTTAGATTCTTTGTAGGGGTGATTGCACTATGTAGGGCTAGTTTGGCCCATGGTCTTGCACACCTATGTCTTTTCCCACATGATCATGTTTCTAGAGTTTGTTTGGATCTCTTGACCATGGTGCATCATTCATTCATAATTCTCAACATAGAAATCTCACAATTCGTAACATCTCATGTTTTCCGAAGTGGTCACACATCCTAATACACAAGATCTTGAGACCGAAAATACAACAAACACTCAAATTAACCATAATTATGTGTGCTTGACATACCACATTGAAGTTTTGGAAAAAAGTCAAGTTACAAGAAGAAATCAATTGCAAAAGGGTCACAAACATAATTACAAGATAAAAGGAGCATTCATTGAAATGTGATAAATCCAATGATAAAGGGTAAGTAAATCTTGTCTCAAACAAAACCCATGTATCAAAAATTTTCAATTCAAAGATTTTTTTAATCCAAGGGATTGGTCACACGAGACCCTCTTCTTCATCACATATATTTAGTTAATAGACACTAGTCTCATGTCTTGTGGTTCCATGCATTTTATGAGGGTTAGATCATGAAATTTATGGATTATATTATTAACATGGTGATTAATGTGACTTATATGCTACGTAGCAATTTACGAAGGAGACAAAGATGTTTTAATAAAGGGGCCACCCCCTTTAAACATATCAAAGCAAGTTTATTCTAAGAAGGGGGAAACACCTTTATCACCTCAACCATAAAGAACAAAGAAAATATAAGAGGACTTTCTTACATAAGGTTTCACGACAAAGTCATAGGTTTCACTTTTGGTTGAAGAGAATGATGGGGGCGCACTATGCTATGACATGAATTATGAAAAGGGGCCACCCCCTTTTTGTTTTATGTGATGAATCATGTATGAATAAGAAATTAAAGTCGAATCCTCTCTTAATTCATGTGGGTAAAGGGTGCAATTTGGGGAAAATGAAGTGGAATGTGGGATCCCTCAGCCTAAATGGATAAATAAACTAGCCACCAAGCATTTCTTTTACATACCCGTGGTCCTAGTTTAATTAAATCAGCCCCATTTACCCACCCATTGAGCAAAATAAGTGGGACGTGTGGTCATAGGGAGTGGATCGATTTCCCAATTAATTAATTCTAGTTGTTGCAATAAAAGGAGCCACCATCCCTCACTTAAACGTTGGATCCATTTGCTTTGTTTATGCATTTTACAGATTTGAAAACTTAGGAAAGAATTGAACAAATCAAATTAGAGTCACATTACCTAAAGGTATACTTAAAAATACATCTGAGCAATTGGTAAGGGATTTCACCACTCTTTTGCACTATTTTGTTGCTTTATCATATGAATCTTGAGTGGTTTTATTTTGTTGGTATGTATTATTTTTTTTAGTTATTTATCATTCTATATCAATTAGGTTAAGTAATTAACTTCTATATTTACCTCTATATCACATAGGCATTGGTCTACTAATTTTCGAATGAAGTTGTTGTGTTAGGGAAGCCTCCCAAAGTCCTTTTGTGTAAGAGATGAGATTGAACAAGAAAGGACTTGTGTTGCAGTCAAATTGGGCACTTGTCCTACATGGTACCTCCTTAGCACCTCAAGGGACCTTGACGAGGCCACCATTTTGGTCGATAATAGGCCCAAATAATGTAGGTGTCATCAACACACCTAGGCCCACCAATTCGGCTACAATGAGCAGTTTTTATTCAATGTTTTCATAAACAATTTGGCCACTATTGGTGATAGGGGAAAGCCTATAACCACACCATAGGTTTTCTCATACAAGTCTCCTTCAAAGTTGGAAAATGTTTATCTGAGGCACAATCCATCCAACTTTGTTGTTTCTAGGTTTATTAGATATTCTATAACTTTGATAGCCTCTTCGATATGAATCATGGTAAAGAGAGAGACAACTTTTAGACTTAGTACCACCTCTTGTTCCTCCATATGCATACCTATGATTTTCTCAATAACAAAAGAAGTATTTAATGTAGGATTATGTATTAACTACTAGAGTTTCTCATTTGTTGGCTAAAAACTTAGTGATCTTACAGTTTGGTGTGTCTATAGTGTTTAAAATGGACCTTAGAGGGAAACTGACTTTTTGAATCTTTCGAAGCCCATAGAGTGGTGTGAATATTGGATCAAAGGCTATAATTTTCCTTTTAATCTCTTCATTTATAATTTTCCTTTTAATCTCTTCATTTAATGATGATTCTTTGATGACCTTTGAGACTTCATGGTTTATATGATTTATTTATGTGTTTCTTGCAATATATGTTATTACTTATGTGGTCATTCATATTTTCAATGTAGTATGCTTTGTTTAAGATCACCATTGCTCCACCCTCTTCAAAATTTAAAAAAACAATATATTCATTCTCATTGAGTCTTTTAAAAGCCATACTTTTTTCTTTTCTATGTTGTGTCCTAAAGACTTTTCTCTCCTCAATGTTCTTCAAGAATGTTGTTGAATCTCTTTAACCTCCCTTTTTGGAAGATGTCGTATGCCTTTTAATATCCCATAAATCATGTCTTTTAATGGGATCCTTTTTGGTGCCATTGTAAATTTTGTCCCTTTCTCTAACAAACTCTTTGAATGAGTGTCTAGTCACATGTTGGAGAGGTCGACTACTAAGTGATTTGGATCTCTTACCATCGATGTACTTTTCTAACTTTTCTTATTGCCAATTGTTTTGGGAAAAAATTTCATTTGTAATTTTATCAAACTTAATGTTAATTTTGTGAATAATATCCTTATATGACAATTCCACTCTCCTTGTTGAGCTCCTATGTGTTATGGTTTATATAGTGTTGGTTGATGATAGGTGAAAATTAATTAAGTATCAATCCAATATTTCTAAGTACACATATAGACCTCTCAATTGATCATGGATTAGCATTAGACACAATTGTTTTAACACACATTCATTCGAACCACTTCTTCGGATGTGATTGATCTTGGTGAACCCAAGAATTATATTACTAGTTATGCATGTTTTAGGGAAGGAGATATGACCAATCTTATTTCTATTAGCAATTTAAAGCTTCTCAAGTCTTCTAAGCACTCTCAAAGTAATTTCTCCATACTATGATGATATGGTATTAGTTAAGAATTCATAGAAAATGTAATTTCCATCATGTATTGGAGTTATTGTGGTATTATCCATCTTATTTTCAATGTTTTGACCCTCCTCTTAGACTCATCTTCAAGAAAATATTCTGGTATTATCCATCTTATTTTCAATGTTTTGACCCTCCTCTTAGACTCATATTCAAGAAAATATTCATGTTGATTTTTTCATCTCCACCTTCAATTAATAAATACATGAAAAATCAACATGTGTATTACTTAAATGAAACCTTTTACATCGAATTAGCAGTGCGATCCAAACAATCAATTATTAAACAATATTTAATGATAGTTGACAGTGATAGGTTCAACTAATGGTAAAATTGTCATCGCAACTTAGACAGTTGGATTTTTTTACTATATTTGTTGCCTCTCTTATCCTCCTTTGAGACCAATTATCAACCTTGGCCTTCATTTTTGTTTCTTCAACTTTTATGTGATGTTTCATATTGCGTGAATGTTTTTCCAATGTTTGTTTATGAGTCCTATTATGATGTATGTTTACTCGATGCTCCTTCATTATTTCTTGGGTGGGCCTCCCTATTTCCCTATTGTATGTTTTCCCACACATCTAAATAATTTGGTAAGCTCATTTTTATTATCTTGGGTCTATGAGATCTTTTGTTGACCTTAGTATCTTCTTGTGTTGTTCTATGATGAAAATATTGTTATAGCCTTAGTTTCCACTCTACGGGGTCAGAGAGTAACACCGTAGAAGTTCAAATCCAAGACACAACTCTATCTTAATATTTAGATTATTTTTGTAGGGTGTCTCTTGTCATGCATGGAAAAAGGGATACATGTCATGGATCATATATAGTGCAACCCATGACACCCTTTGTAACCTTCTAGATTCACAAAGTTTTGAAGAGGAAAGCAAGGGATGAGTTGGTTCTTCATGGCATGAACCTTGGAACTCAAATCATTAAATTATCCATTGG
Source organism: Picea engelmannii (assembly GCA_009831015.1). Taxonomy (NCBI): domain Eukaryota; kingdom Viridiplantae; phylum Streptophyta; class Pinopsida; order Pinales; family Pinaceae; genus Picea; species Picea engelmannii. The sequence goes on from ML791893.1 coordinate 392,918, forward strand.
TCTCTAGAATATATAGAAGCTCTCCCAAATCCTCTTCCAATGATCTATATAAAGAAGGAAAATCTTGAGCATGAGGAGGAAGAATTGTTTACATATGTATGCTGCCAAAATTCATAGGTGCTTCTCCATATACATCAATTGCAGTTCAGTTTCCTAGCTTGGTTGAAGAGATAAGAAGGAGAAAGGAGCAAGGGGAAAATAGGAGTGCATCTACATCAAGAGGTAATTTTATTGATGTACTTATGTCATTTATATTAATAGATCATTGGTTTTCCCCTATGAATGTTCTGATCTGGTTTATTTTATCATAGATTGGGATAGGTCCAAGATAGATCTAGGATTATAACACTAAGAAGAGAAGTAGGAAKAAATTTCCTATCTCTTTTGTGTAGAGAGYAGGTTGTAGCATATGGATATGKAACTTCRRGACTACAACAACCAAKACATACAAMGSAMAACCTTAAATAAAAGGTATGTCATTCCCCCATTTCTTATTTTAATTATGAATCTAATTAATTGRGTCTAMAGGAAATCCATTGAAGTATATCCCTMTGTTTGTCTAGGATCAATAGGMAGATCCTAGGGAGATCTTACTATCCACCTGTGAGATTGTCTCCATAACTGAATTGGTGACTCTGTTGGGGAAGAATATTTGATTCTTCTCTAGTTTAGAATCCCTTTCCTACTATCCTCTATTTTGATTTGGTTATTTTCTTCCTTCATACTCCCTCATAGGTTGGATCCCTCATATCTGACTCGATCTGAGTCAGGTCTCTCTTTTCTGAAAATTCTACAGGGTGTCTCTTGTTGCACTACCATTGACAAGTGACTAGTTGTGTGTTGTAGGTCATTAGACCCGCGACATCCCCTATAAATTTGGAAAATTGTAGAATTTCTAGATTGTGATCATATCTTATTTGTCTAGTCTCACGGATCAATGATTGGTTTGTATTTATGGATATTGTCTTTGTTTGATTCCTTTCATCACACCCTTTTGTCTTCGATTTCATTTTGAAGTGTGTTTGTGCAACTTGCTTGGATTGCTTGTTTACACTTTTTTTCTATCTAGTGATCCATTGAAGTTGGGCAATGCACCCAACATATGTAATCAGATATGGTAATGTACTATATTGATTGCATTTGGTTTTGTGATTAGTGTTCATTACTAGATCTACTTTCATAGTTAAGATTTGGGTTGATATTCTTGTAGAGACATTGGAGTGGACTTTTAAGCTTCACTACAAATTTCCTACAACCCTTTCTTTTTTTTTTTTTGTTAATTTGTGCGGGACCTGTTGGCTATGCGATTAACCTGTGGCTTGAGAAACCACGACTCAGGGGCATCTAAGCCGTCAAAATCACCCAGGGATCGCACCCAGCCTGAGCCGCACCAACTCTTAACATGGTTGGATTGTTTTGTCCCTGCAGGTTTCGAACCGGTGACTTTAACATCACAGAGTGGCTTAACAACACACTCCGTCACCGAATGTCCTACACCTCGGGGACTCCTACAACCCTTTCTTGTTGATTCGTTGGTTTTCCATTTGCAGATCATGTTATTTTTTAGATTAATATTTTTTTGCATAATATTTGAAATATATATATATATATATATATATATATATGTATGCATGCTTACAAGCTTTTAAATCATTAAAAGAAAAGTGCATTGTTGAAATGTTTGGTTTGAGATATTCTCAAAAGGTTGTATTTGATTTGTTTTGCATGGTTATTTGGTGTTTGAAAGGGTGCATTTTGAAGTTTACAAAAGAAAATATATCTTCTCCCTCCCATAGTTAAAATTCATTGAATTGAACATGTGCATTAGAATTTTTACATTTCTCTGGTTGGGTCAAGAGTAAACACTATAAAAGTTTCATCCATTTTCTCTTTCACATAAATAACAACCATAAGAAAATAATTTATAAATTAAAATCAATTAAAGTCTTTTCTTTGTTCAAAAACCGACATTAGATAGGCTTAGGGCCTTGGAATAAGATTGGAGAGTAAACTCTCTAATGCCACCAAAACAAAACCTAGATACATTAAAGAGTGTAAAATACATTTTTACAACCAATGTCTCAGAAACCTCTTCTAATATAGGAGTCAAGCACGAGGTCGCATTGGGGAAAGTAGGGAGATTACCCCTTTTTTCTTGTTTTGGTGTTTGTGGTATCGCTTCAATCACTATGTATATGAGGGTTTTGTTGGTGCCACGCCTCTATGTGACATAACACCTTCACTAATTTGGGCTTAGTTACACTGCCCTTATGTGTGGATGAACCTGCAACTGTTTGCTTGATCATTGGTTGTGAGGCTTTGGAGTTAGTGACCTTCACTAGGTAGCCTACATAGGTGATTGCATGTTAGGATATGATCCTAACCCCTCTTTGTGGGTCATTTGTTAGTAGGATATGATTTTTATGTAATAAAGGTCGACATTAATTAATAAGGCCTAATAAATAAAGGAGAAAAAGTCAATGTAAGAAGACCTAATAGAAGCTTTCGCTTCTAGAAAGATCTTCCTCTGGAAGTTTCCTTAGAATATAGAATTAGTATAAATAAGAGTAGGAGGAATTGGATATTTTTTCTTGGAGATTATTGTAATAGAGCTCTACTCTACTAGAGGTTTCCCCCTCAAAGAGGCAAGTGAACATTGATATAATTAATAAAGGTGCTATTTCTGGTGTTATTCTGGTATTGTTCTGATATTATTCTGGATATATCATTATTGTTCTACCATTGCTTGCTAAATATTTATGTTCTACACATTATATTATATCTAGAATATTGCAAGTGGTATCAGAGCTCTTTCCAAGGAAAGGCTTGTGGGGTAAATTTTTTTCAGGTTAGAGACGTATTCCAGCGTCTTTAAGCTACATAGATCTGTCATTACACGCATAAACCCGCGGTTGGGGAGTCATACACGTAGGAAATACAAGTGGTACTTAAGCACACATCTATTGGTCACCCTTGTAACCCTTGTTGGTACCCCTTATACTGGTAGCGCATCAGAAAACACCTGTATACGGATCGACCCAGTCATCATAAATCCCACTGTAGCTAAACCAATCGATCGCCTGACTGTTATAGTGTCACCGAGAACAAAACTTGGGAAGAGACTCTCTAGTACCTAGGTAGTCAGGTAGTACGACTAAGGGTATGGTCTAACCTCCTTATTTGGTGCCCTAAGATATTGGGTTGAGTACTATTGTTGGACCTCGTGCATATATTAGAGAGCTATAGCACAAGGAAAACACTTGTCTATAGAAACCTCGAATACCCTAACCCTTGGGGTGGACCATAAAAAACACAAACAATATCTATTGTCGGGCAACTGTGTCTCCTGCATTCTGGTTGCATAATTTCTACACATTTCTTCCTGTTAAGCATTTGGACATCTCATCTCTATAGTATTATTCAAATCGGTGTATAACTCCACTAGAGTAAAAAAAAAAACATCTAGGGTTAGGTTGCACCCTTATTTGAGACTTGGTCCATTGGATTCCTCTATTCATTCTGACCGTAGTGGTACCCTTCATTTTTAAGTATTTTTTTTAGGTGGACCCAACCCTTTCCGGGATGCCCTTATTTGAGACCTATCCCATTACATTCCTCTAGTTTTCTTGATCATCTGTGTACCTATCACTTTTAGGCCAATATTTTTCTCCCCGCCACCTCCTTTGGTACTTAATCCTTCACCATGCCTACCACTCGCTCTCAGTCCCAATAAACCTTGGAGGATAAGGTGTCCAACCTAGAACAAAAAATGACCTCCATCCAGACAACCTTACAAATTGTCCTTAATAAGAAATCCCAAGCTATGGAGAAGCTCCTCATTCTTCCCATTATGACTATACTCACTCATCTCGCTCACCTTGGGGTTCTCCACCCTCTTGGAATAAAGTGCCCAAATTTGACATGCATAAATTTGATGGGTCCAACCTAGCCAGATCTGTTTCTCAAATGGAACAATACTTCTCCCTTCATGACATTAGGGATTATGAGACCAAACACCATGTAGGGGTTTTTCACTTGGATCAAGAATTTTTCCAGTGGTGGCAGTGGCATAATAAATGTTATCTAGGACTACCCAATTGGAACATGATCACTAAAGAATTGTGTGCCCATTTTGATAGGGAAACACATTTTTGGGGAAATCTCACTAAGTTGCACCAAACTGGATCAGTCAAAGACTTCATCATGACATTCGAACAATTGGATATCCAAACTGAGGGATTATCTAATGAATTTTACCTTGAATGTTTTATTAGAGGCTTAAAGGAAGATATTGGGGCTCACGTGAGCATGCATCATCCTACTTCCTGGTTCTAGGCATGTCAATTAGCACTAAATGCAGATACCATCCTTCAGGATCCAAACTTGAAGGCTACATTCCCCACCTGCCCTTGCCCTAGGGCTATCGCATCTCCGACGCAAAACTTGAAGGTCCAAATGGTATCTCCAACAAAAATGGTGGAGCATCACAAGAAAGGAATTTTCTATTACTGTGATGAAAAGTATTCACCGAGACATAAATGCAGGGAACAATTTTTTTTCCATATTGATGCATCAACTGTTAATTTTAGAGTTGTTATTAAGTTCTTTTCAATTTACTAAACAATAATATCATAAGCAGGATCACTGAAAGAAACATGATCATAAGGTACACAACATTTATCCTGGGAAAACCTCATGGGGGAGAAAACCCAACAAAAATTTCCTTAATATGGATTGCCAATACAATGCCAAGATAATAAACCAAACACTAGAGAATATCCAATATTGAGCAATGTGCCTCTCTCTTCCTTCTTTCGGCAACTGCAACTTCCTTCAAACTTCAGCACTGGATGAGTGACTTAAGTGAGTGACAGAATGAAGCGCTAGCCTCTCTTATTTATACTAGTTGAGGAGTGATAGAGTTGTTTTCTTTCATCAACCAAGGCCGACTTCTTCACTTAGTGGATAAAACCACTTTAATTATCCCTAGGGGGTGACTTCTCAATTAGCATCATATAATTAGGGTTTTACCAATCCAAAAAAGGGGATTTGGTCATATATAAGTCCTGAAATGATCAATCCACAAAAGGGGATTTATCTATAAGATACTAACTCAATAATACATAGAATATACTTCACAGTTACAATATTTCAACACTCCCCCTTAACAAGAAGGGTATTCTACAACATCATCAAGAGAGAGAGAGAGAAGAAACAACAACAACATCTGGAACACTGACTGGAATATCTATAAATCATTAGAAGTTTTTCTCATCATCAATAACATCATCATTCACATCATGGAACTAGAGCATCATCATCATCATCATTCACAACATGGATCTGTAATAAAATCATCATCATAATCATTCACAGCATGGAGATGGAATCTGAAACATCAACATCAGTTAGCATAAAGTATATAACAACAACACGAGGTTGGAGAAACAAAAAAATCACAACACTATGCTAGAGAAACAACAACATCACAGCACGAGGCTAGAGAAACAACATCATCACAGCATGAGGTTGGAGCAACAACATCATCACAACAAGAGGTTGGAGAAACAACATCATAATCATATAGAAATAGAATGAGGAAGGTGTAACAAAACAAATTTGTGGTACTATGATAGTCCCTAGGGATCTTCCCAGGGATCATAATATTCCTTAGGATGTAAAATCCTAACGAAGCTACCACATGGTACTCTGACATACCATCCTTACCAAACCTTCGAGCTCTACCCAGGAATCATAAGATTCCCTAGGATTATAAAAATCCTAATGGAGCTACCACTAATGACAACAGCTAGCATAGACATGCATAGGTACTATGACAGACCATCCTTATCGGACCTTTGGGATCTGTCCAAGGATGATCAGTCCCCTAAGATATAAAATCCTAATTGAGCTACTCGTTGTCGGTCAAGATATGATAGTATCATCAAAATAACTCCCCCTTTCGAGGGAGGTCCTTTCGTACAGTACCAATATTGTCTCGAAAGTATTCAAACTTTACACGAGACAGAGGCTTGGTCAACATATCTGCAACCTGCTCATCTGTGCCAACATATTGGAGCTTTACAAGTCCCCTCTGCACCATATCACAAATGTAGTGATATTGTATTTCTATGTGCTTTGACTTATCATGGAACACATGGTTCTCCGTCCTCTTTATGTAACTCTGGTTATCACATAAAATCATGGTTGCTTCCATCTCTAGATCAAATAGACATGTCAATAAATTTCGAAGCCATATGGCTTCACAACTAGAGGAACATGCAACAATGTATTATGCTTCTATTGTGCTGAGAGAAATACTGGATTGCTTCCTACTCTACCATGAAGTCATGGCTGACCCCAAACTGAAACAACATCCTAAAGTTCTCTTTCTATTAGAAACGCTTCGATCCCAATCTGAATAGGTATAACCAACTAGTTTTAAGTCATGATCTCCATTATAGAAAAAAACAAAGTCCAATGTACCCTTAAGGTATCCCATCACATGTTTTGCAGCAACAAGGTGAACACGTATGGGATATACTAGATACTGACTTAAGGTGTTCACAACAAAACATATATTTGGCCTAGTATTCATTAGATAAATCAACGATCCAATGTTCTGTTTGTACAGTGTAGCATCAACCAATTCTGACGAAGTATCAACCAGGAGCTTCAACTTTGTTTCCATGGGTGTATTCATGGATTTACATTCCAACATATCAAACCTCTTCAGTATTTCAACTGCATACTTCCCTTGGTTAAGGAAGATCTTCTATGGGCTCTACCAAACCTCAAGACCAAAGAAATCGTGCATCATGCCTAGGTCTTTCATCTCGAATTCTGCAGTGAGCTTATTCTTACAATCAGTGTTGAGATTTTCTTCTCTAGTTAAGAATAAGTCATCCACATACAACAAAAATATAACTGGTTCATCCTTCATAACCTTGAAGTAAAGATTAGAATCAAATTTACTCTTGGTAAATCCCAAGCTCGTCAAGAAACTGTCAATTTTTCCATACCAAGCTCTGGGAGCTTGCTTCAATCCATACATATCCTTCTTCAACATGCAGAGATGAGTCTTTATGTTTTCAACTTCAAACCCTTGAGGTTGTTCTATATACACTTCTTCTTCAATAACACCATTTAATAAGGTTGTTTTCACATCCATCTAGTGTATCTTCCACTTCATCTTGGTTGCAAGAGCTATGATGGTTCTGATAGAAGTGTGTCTAGCTACTTCCATCAACAACATGTTTTATCTTGTATAACCATTTGGAAGATACGATATCTTTGTTCTTCTTTCTAGGAACTATTTCCCATACATCATTCTTTATAATGGATTGTTATTCTTTTGTCATGGCACCTGCCCATTCTTTATTTTGGATGGCTTCTTCAAAGAAAGTAGGCTCCTTTTCTATGAGATCACAAATCAAAGTCATATAACTGGAGAATGGCTTAGGCTTATTGATGTGTCTCATGGTTCCTTCTGGGGCACCATACTTCTCTCCATATTGAATAAGTTCCCTTTCCCAAGTTGTATTTCTCTTGTGAGAGATCGTCATCTAGGGAGGTTCTTGAGATTATATCATATCATGATATTCTTGAATCTCATCATCAGTGGTATTTGTAACTTCCCTCACTGGTTCTACAACTCTGGGAGCTACAGGATCTTCTTCATATACTTCTTCAAAATGACATCTTCTTGATTTCTTGAGTGTTTCATATTCATCAAAGGTTACATCTCTATTAATCTCAATATGATGGTAACCTGGTATGTAAATTTTGAAGGCCTTAGAGACCTCATAGTATCCAACAAATATTCCCTTCTTTCCTAAAGGGTCCATCTTGGTTCTCCTTTATTTCAGAATGTGTACAAACATTGGACAACCAAATATCTTGAGATGTCTTACTTATGGCTTCTTTCTGGAGAACATTTCTTCGAGGGTTTTGAAGCCAAGTGCACTATGGGATAATATGTTTTGGACATACATTGTTGTTCTTGCTGCTTCATCCCATAAGTGTATTGGAAGATATTGAACATGGATCATAGTCTTCACTTTTTCCATTACAGTTATATTCATGCTTTCTTCTACACCATTTTGTTGAGGATTGTAGGGAGTGGTGAGCTCCCTCTTAATCCTGGCATCTATGAAAAATCTTAAAAATTATTTTGAGGTGTATTCTCCTCCATTATCTGACCTAAGTATCTTGATTTTTATTTTAGAGAGATTCTCTATAAAGGCTTTGAATTCCTTGAATTTTCCAAACACTTCATATTTTGATTTCAAGAAGTAAACCCACGTCTTGTGAGAATAATCATCAATAAATGACACATAGTATACATACCCACTAACAGAGGTTGATGGCATTGAGCCACATACATATGAGTGGATGAGCTCCAAGACTCCTTCTACTTTACTATCTCTCTTCAGGAAAGGATTATTTATGTTCTTTCCTTGTGCACATCCCTTGCACACACCTTCATGATCAACTTTCAATTATGATATACCTATAACTACCTTGCTCACATATGGTAAGGATTTGTAGTTGATGTGAGCTAGTATTATATGCGAAAGTTCACATGGACTCTCATTGGAGTGATTCAAGGATGCATTTGAGTCAAGGATGCATCTGAGTGAGCTTTTAACTTATACATGCCACCTTTTTCTATTCCAATAACAATTGCATCTTCTATGATTTTTCCTTTAGGCCACATAAGAAATTCACCATCTATGAATGCAACCCTGAAACCTTTCTTATCTAAAGCTGATATAGAAAGTAAGTTCTTTATCAAATCTAGTAAATATAGTACATCCTTCATATTCATTGGGGTCCCTGAATCAAGTTTGTAGGTGGATTCTCCCACTCCTTTGATAGGGTACTAGTAATCATCTCCAAGTGTAACTTTCTGGGGAAATTTCTTTTCTATAAGGGTAGACAGAATGTCTCTCTGACATATCATGTGCTTATAACAACCACTATCTATGAGCCAAATGTCCTTTCCGGGTGACACAGATCTTGATAGGGAAGAGAATAAAACATAGTCTTCAATATTACTTTAATCATCTTCGTGGGTGGCTCATCATCTTCAAATGCATGGGTGTGGTGTATTTTTTTATTTCTAGCTAGAAAATTATTAGAAATATGTCCCATCTTGTCACAATGGGAACATTGATAAGAGGATAAATCCTTTTCTCTTCTTTGACCTTTCTGAAAATTCTGGAATCTCCTTAGAGGGTGAGATTATTTATGGAAATGGGTGAATCTCTTTGGGGATTGAGATTACTTATGTAGGTGGGTCTCCTTCTTGAAGTGATACCTTCTCTTTAATCCTTTAGAATGAATATCTAGTGCTTGATATCCATCCCTTAAAATAAATGCTTCTCAGTTAGCTACTCTTGCTTCTTCTTGAACACATTCTTCCAAAAAACTGTCAAATTGGAGTTTCTCCTTTATTGCACAGATAGTTTGGATGAAGTCATCCCAAGGTATTGTGAGACTATTAAGAGCTATCATTATGAGTTTATATTCATTTAGGTTTTCTCCAATTTCTTCTAGATGTTCCTTGAATTGAGAAACCCTAGATAAATAGTCATGAACGGTTTCTCCTTTCTGCATCTTTGTATTCTTGAGTTGGGTTCTCAACTTCATCTTCCGATTAATGTTCCTTCCTTCATAAATTCTAGTTAGGGAATCAAACATTTATTTTGGAGTATTCTTAGAAGACACTTGAGGGATCAAATGGTCTTTAATAGAGTCTACAATGATTCTTTTGGATCCAACCATATCCTTCTAGTACTTTTTTTTAGTTGTAGCATCTGCGACTTCTGGTACATTTTCCTTGATGAATATTGCAAGGTAATTCTATTCAAGAATGAGGGAAATCCTATACTTCTAGGCACGGAAGTTATCCACACCTTCTAACATGTCAAGAAGCATGGTGCTTGCAGACATCTTGACCTGGAGATGGGAAAATGACCAAAAGTTGAAAGTGCTCATAAATTAAATATGAACTTACCAGGAGGTGTGCTTGGTTGAGGTGAGTAGGTTGGTGCATTCTGTTTTCAGAAAATCCAAATTTTACCCCTTGAAACTGGGCCTGCACAAATATGGAATGGTACTTTTGGTACTGGTTCTAGTTTCCTGGTTTTCTGGTTTTCAAGTACCAGTGAAAACTAGGGTTTCACTTTCCGAAGGCTCTGGCCACTGAAAAGGTGTGCTCAAGATACCAATGAGTTCGCTAGGCTAGGGTGAACTTCCCTAAATATTTTTTAGGATGAAATTCTCTTCCAACAAAAAGACCTACAACAATGACGTTTTTTGTTACCCAGTGAAAGATGCTCTATTCTGTCAAGCTCTGATACCATGTATATTGTATATATTCTATTAAGTTCTTTTCAATTTACTAGACAATAATAGCATAAGCAAGATCACTAAAAGAAGCACAAACACAAGATACACATCATTTATCCTCAGAAACCCTCATGGGGGAGAAAACCCAACAAAAACTTCCTTAATATAGATTTTCAATACAATGCCAAGATAATAAACCAAACACTAAAGAATATCCAAGACTTAGCAATGAACCTCTCTCTTCTTTCTTCCGACAATTGTAGCTTCCTTCAAGCATGTGCACTGGATGATTGACTTGAGTGAGTGATAGAATGAGGCACTAGCCTCTCTTATTTATACTAGCTAAGGAGCACTAGGGTTTTGTCCTTTCATCAAGCAGGGACAACTTCTTCAATTAGTGGCTAAAACCACTTTAATTATCACTAGGGTCTTACTTCTCAATTAGGATCATATAATTAGGTTTTGACCAATCCACAAAAGGGTATTTGGTCATACATAAGTCCTGAAATGATCAATCCACAAAAAAGGATTTGGTCATACATAAGTCCTAACATGATCAATCCATAAAGGGGGATTGATATATAAGATAATAACTCATTAATAAGTAGAATATACTTCACAGTTACAATATTTCAACATCAACTTCCTCTTCCTATGAAGACATACCCTCAGATGAGGCTCTTGACCTAGAGGATGCAAAACCAAGTGTTCATGCTGAATATTTTTTTTCTTCCTCGGTGGCACCAGAGGAACCTGCCATATCTCTTCATTCCATCTCATGTATTTCATCCCTATAGACATTGAAGATCAAGGGATACATCAAACATAGGTCATTTGTGGTGTTTATTGATAGTGGTAGTACCCACAATTTTATTCATCACATGATTGTTGAGGAGACCCATTGTTTTGTCCACCCTGTTTCTAATTTTCAAATTATCATCACTAATGGTGGTACAATGAAGTGTGGGGGCCATTGTGAGAATGTAAAACTCCAAATGGGTGATTATCATCTGAAAACTCACATGTTCTCTATTTCCATGGGGGGATGTGATATAGTTTTGGCTGTGGAATGGATTCACACTCTAGGACCAATCACAATGGATTATCAGGAGTTATATATGAGCTTCACCCAAGAGGCTCCCACCTATAACCTATGAGGTATCCAAGCAGTCTCTCCTAAAATCATCAATTCTCATAGGATGGAAAAATTGTTGAAGAAAGGCCACCATGGTGTGATTTCTCAATTGCATGTCATCCAGGTCACTGATCAGGCCTCTCTGATAGTCCCTCCCATCTTGCAAGTAATATTGGATAGGTACCCCAAGTTCTTTGAAATTCCCGTGGATTTACCTCCTTTCAGGGGTGAGCCTAATCATAGCATCTGTCTCCTATCGAGCAATCAACCCCCCAATGTACATCCCTAAAGGTATCCATTTTCTCAAAAAAATGAAATAGAAAATATGGTACGATAATTATTGGAGGCATGGGTAATTCACCCTAGTACTAGCCACTATTCTTCTCCTATGGTGATGGTCTTAAAGAAATAAGGTACTTGGTGCATGTGTACCAATTTTCATGCCTTTAATAAACTGGCCATCAAAGGCAAGTTTCTTGTTCATGTCATTGATGATCTATTGGATGAACTCCAAGGTGCCTATGTCTTCACCAAATTAGACTTATGCTTCGGTTATCACCAGATATGGATGAAGGAGGAAGATATTCCAAAGACTCCTTTCAAAACTCATGAAGGACATTATGAAGTCTTGGTCATGCCTTTTGGCCTTTGCAATGCCCCATCAACCTTCCAAAGTCTCATGAACAAAATATTGAAACCTTACCTTCGAAATTTTGTCATGGTTTTCTTTTATGACATCCTCATCGACAACCAGACTTGGGATAGCCACCTTCTGCATGTGGAAAAAGTCCTTAATTTGCTGCAGTACAACCAATTATTTGTCAAAATGATCAAATATTCCTTTGGAGTTAGAAAAGTGCAATACTTGGGACACATTTTGGGTTGAGACGGCGTAAAAGTGGACCCCAAAAAGATACAATCTATGCAGGAGTGGAAATGACCCATGACTTTAAAGAACCTAAGGGGTTTTCTCAGTCTCACATGATATTACAGGAAATTTGTCCACCATTATGGAAAAATTTCTAAGCCCTTGATCAACCTTCTTAAGAAGAATGCATTTCATCAGACACCTGCAGCTGAGCAAGCCTTTATAGCATTAAAAAAGGCCATGTGCACTACTCTGGTCCTAGCCATTCCTTACTTCAACAAAACCTTTGTGGTGGAATCTGATGCTTCTTTCAATGGTCTAGGTGTAGTACTCACACAAGATGGTAGACTTGTGGCCTTTAATAGCAAAGCGTTGAGTGGCCTCAATCTGGGAAGATCTACATATGAAAAATAAATGATGGTCATTCCCCATGCGGTGCACACATGGCGTCCATATCTTTTGGTGTGTCATTTTCAGATCAAAATAGATCACCATAGTATGAAGTATCTTTTGGAGTAGTGGTTATCCTCCCCATAACAAAACAAGTGGGTGACCAAAATGTTGGGTTATGATTATGATATCATATATAAAAAGGGAAAAGACAATATAGTAGCATATTCATTTTCTAGGAAACATTAGGAGGACTAATCCCTCTTTTCCTTATCCTTATCGACCCCTAATTGTATTGAATAAGTACGCCAACAGTGGTTAAATCAACCAACTCTATCTAGGTTAATTTAGCACCTTCAGAAGGACCCTAATCCTCCCATCGGATACACTTGGCAGGACAATATTCTCATATCTAAGGATCGCCTGGTTCTGTCTCCCTCATCAACACTCAAGACAAGGCTCCTAAATGAGTTGCACTCATCAGCTATTGTTGTTCATTCAGGCTTCCAAAATACCTAAGCTCATGCTCATCATTCTTTTTTCTGGGCAAGCATGAATAAAGATATCCTTAACTTTTTCATCGAATGTGAATTGTGCCAACGTAATAAAGGTGAAACTATCAAGTCTTCAAGACCTCTACAACCCCTACCCATTCCATCTTCTATGTGGACATACATCTCCATGGAATTTATAGTAGGACTTCCTAAATATAGTAACAAGTTCGTTGTCATGGTGGTGGTTAATTGCCTCTCCAAGTATGCTCATTTTTGTGCCTTACCCCACCCTTTCACATCGACACTAGTAGCATAGATTTTCCTTGATAATATTTTCAAGTTACATGGCATGCCCACCTATATTGTATATGATCGTGACCCAACTTTCACCAACACATTTTGGCAAGAGATATTTAAATTGCAGGGCACCCAACTGAACATGAGCACAACCTATCACCCCAATCATATGGTCATAGGAAAGTAGTCAACAAGTGTTTGGAAACCTACTTGAGGTTTTTTGCTTCAAACAAACAACACCAATGGTTGCAATGGATTCCCTTGACTAAGTGGTGGTACAATAATTCCTATCATACAATGACTAAAATGAACCCATATGAAGCAATGTATGGTCAAAGCCCACCTAAAATCACTGCATATCTTCTAGGAACGTCAAAGGTCCAATCTATTGATAAAATGTTGCAAGGTCGAAAATCTACCCTAAAGGCTCTAAAGGATAACCTTGACATGGTCCAAAATCTCATGAAGCAACAAGCATACCAACATCATTCAAAAAGGGTTTTTCAAGAAGGTGATCAAGTGTTTCTCAAGCTCCAACCTTACAAAAAAACATCTCTCAAAGCCCAGGGACAACATAAGCTAGCACCCAAGATTTATGGGCCCTACTATATCATAAAGCATATTGGTTCAATGGCCTACACATTGGCCCTTCCAACTACTTTCAAAATCCATCCAGTGTTCCATGTTTCCTTCCTGAAGAAAGTGGTCGAACAGAATCGTAGTGTCCAAAAAATACTTTCGGAATTAGATGAAGAAGGCTCCCTTTGGATTCAACTAGAAGCAGTCCTCAATTCTTGTGAACGCCATTTGCATGGAATAACTATCAAGGAAGTTATGATCAAGTGGAAGGACACCTCAACAGAGGATGAGACTTGGGAACCCGTGGCCATAATCCAATAGTTTTTGCATCTTCAACCTTGAGGACAAGGCTTATTTTGAAGGAGGAGGGCATGTTAGGATCCGATCCTAACCCCTCTTCATGGGTCATTATTTAATTTAGATATTCTTTCTATGTAATAAAGGGTGACATTAATTAATAAATCCTAATAAATAAAGGAGAATAAGTCAATGTAAGAAGACCTAATAGAAGCGTCTTCTTCTAGAAATATCTTCCTCTAGAAGTTTCCTTAGAAGGTAGAATTAGTATAATAAGAGTAGGAGGTATTGGATATTCTTATAATAGAGCTCTTCTCTACTGGAGGTTTCCCCCTCGAAGAGGCAAGTGAACATTGCTATCATTAATAAAGGTGCTCTTTTTAGTGTTATTATAGTATTGTTATGATATTATTCTGGATATTTCATTGTTGTTTTGCCTTTGCTTGCTGAATATTTTTGTTCTTCATATTATATTATATCTGGAATATTGCATTACAAGTGGGACATGCATGTAGTACCTAGGGAAGAAGTTTTTTCATGGTCTCAATGTCCCCATAGGGTTCCCACCTTAATAAAGGCTTCTTGCACCAGTTAGGGTTGTTTCACATCATTCATCATAACTTCCCCTGATACCTTCACTAGCCAATATTATAGGGACTTCATATCCCCCAGAGGGTTGTATTTTGGAATACCCCCTGAGCTATTGGTTTTCTTGAAGTTATCCTAGGCTTGATAAAGGTGTGCTCTTTGGTTCTGAGTCTATGTCACCCTTAGGTTGAATTTTGTTTCTTATTTTCACGTATTTTTTTCATTGTGGTTGAATCATCACATTGGTATCATCAATTACGAGGATTGGAGCCCATCCCAGAGGCACAACCTCCTCTGAAGCAGTGTGAGATAGGTGATCAAAAATTTGAAGAGTCCTATCTTTGTTTTGAGGAGACTGGTATGGTTGAATTGGAAGTGGTTGGTGAAAGTCCTCCACCAAAATTTAACCCTCCTTTGGCTAATCCTGAAGCACATGTACTTGTCTAGGTAAGGGATATTTTTACTGAAACGTTTTTCCTTTTTTAGAAGTCTTTACACCATGTCAGCCCCAATTTTTTCATCAAGGGTTGTTGAGCCATCAATCCCATCTGCAAGTGGGATTTGGGTCATCCCACCGATGTCCACATTACCACCCTTGAGTGCCATTGGACCTACACCATATATTCGTTTTTCTAGAGGTCCCTCTATTTGGGGGACATCAATCATGTTTTGTTTTCCATCCATTACTGTAACTAGTGTTCCTATTCTCATCCAATCAATTATAATGACCAAAACTAGATCCTCTTATAGTGGGCATCCTAGCCTAGGTTTTAGCATGGGGAGTGGGATTCATTCCACCTCCACCATAGTAATATGTTGTGATGGTTTAGTTTCCCATGGGTTAGAACACCCTTCCCTAGGGGCATGTCCCTTGGGGAAACTTTTGCACAATGGGGAGGCTATCCCTTTGTCCATACCTCTGATCTTGGGGGATTACTATTGATTCAAATACCATGGATGTATGCATAGATACATTCAAACAGAAATGGAGTTTCTATACACCACATCATTAGATTCGGCTTATAGATACGATGTCAAGATCGAGCAGAAATTTAAGTAGAAGAGACGAGAATTTGGATCTGCAAACTCCTCACGGTTGAAGCAGGGCAAAGGCATCCCAAACCCACAAACAAGGGACAGAGAAAATATGGCCACTCTTAGGAAAACCAGTCCAAGCCACAACATAAGAAGGGTAATGAGAAGTCGAAGAAGGACACGGGAAATTGGTGTGAATACCATAAAATCCTTTGGCATAACACCAAAGAATGTCGCTCCAAGCAGTCATTGGTGGTCAAGCTGAAAGCTTCCAAGTCAGAGTTAGAATGATGAATCTGACTCTAACTCAAATCCAGAAAGAGGGAAGCGGATTATCGATGCCTAACCCAACACCACTATTTCTACCACCAAATTCCATCCAAGAAAGCTGTATGAACAAGAGGAAGGGGAATGCCTATTTCACTCACAGATGTGGGTAAAGGGGGCTCTGCTTCATTTTATTGTCGATAGCGACAGTCAAAATAACCTAATCTCAGTAGAGGTTGTCAAGCAACTAGACTTGACGATGACACTGCACCTATAAACGTACACTATCGACTAGCTTCACCAAGGAAGAGATCTTTGCGTCATCCAACAATGTCATCTTCCCTATGGCATCAAGCCCTTCAAAGATGAGGTATTATGTGATATTTATCCCCTTGAAATTTGTTATGTTATTTTAAGACAACCATATTTGTGGAAGTGACATGTTGTGTATGAGTCTAGACCCCACAGTTTTATTATTACTTTGGGTAGAAAATTTTATAGTATACCATAGGTAGTGCCACCTACTGCTATTTCTTTAATCTCTGCTAAGTAATGCACTAAGGTTATTTCACAGACTGGGAAGTTCACCTTCTGTCTAATCTTTTCTCACAGTAAGAAGAAGGTATCCTCCACATCTCTGGCCTCTACAAAGAGACTCTCTTTGCAGCAGAAGTAAGTGGAGGTGATCGTGGAAGAGTACAGAGACATCGTCTTCTCACCCATCGGGGTACTGACGCATTGCCAAGTCAAGCATTCAATTCATCTAACCCCTGCTACACCTCTACCTAATGGACCAGTCTATCATCACTCGCGGATGGAAAAATGAATAAATCAAGAGATCCAAGAGTTGCTTCAAAAGGGGCACATCAGACCCAACTCCTCCCCTTGCAAAAGACTGATTGTCCTGGTGTAGAAGAAATATAGGACCTGGCGGATCTGCATTAATTATAGAGCATTAAAGAAAATTATAGTCAGGAACCGATACCCAATTCCCTGAATTGATGACCTTCTTGACCAACTCAAGGGGGGAATTTCTTCAGCAATATTGACCTAAAGTTTGACTACCACCAGGTTCCCATCAAACCGACTAATGTATGGAAGACAACTTTCAAATCTAAAGAAGGTATATTCGAATGGTTGGTCATGCCCTTTGGCTTAACAAATGCACCACCCAATTTCATGAGGTTAATGGATGATGTATTGCAACCCTTCACCAACTCTTTTGTAGTGATATATCTGGATGAAATCCTCATATTTAGTAGAACTTGGGAGGAGCACATGCAGCATATTCAGTAGGTTTTGAGAACTCTGCAAAAAAAAATTCTATATTCCAACTTCGAAAAATGCTCCTTTGGAATGAACAGGGTCCAATACTTGGGATACATTGTTGAAGAGCATGGGGTACATGTGGATCCAGCTAAGATCCAATTCATTTGTGACTGGCCAGCCCCGACCACACTAACCGAGCTTCAAAGATTCTTGGGACTTGCCAACTTCTATCGACAGTTCATGTTGGGATTCTCCCATATTGCATGGGCCCTCAGCCAAGAAACCAAGCGAGGTGGCAAGGAAAATTTCACATGGGGGAAGGCACAACAATGAACATTTGATTATCTAAAGAATCACTTGTGCCCAGCTCCAGTACTCTCCTTACCCTATTTGTAACAATCGTTTGATATTGAGACTGATGCATCTGACTACATTGTAGGTGCAATTCTCACTCAGCATGGTCATCTAGTAGCATACCATAGTGAGACACTCTCAGATACCATCCAGAAATACCCCACATATGACAAGGAAATGTATTCCATTGTGAAATCTCGTCATCAATCGAAACATTACATTCTAGGAAAGGACACAATCATACACATTGATCACAAGCCTCTACATTTCATATAGACACAAGGGAAGTTGCATAACGACCACAATCAAAAGTGGTCCACATACCTGCAACAATTGCATCTCAACATCAAGTATAAGACATGGAGCGAAAAATGTGTCATTGACTACCTCAGTCGACCTCTCGTGGCTGCAATCACCACCATGATCCATTCCTATGGGCATTAGGCATCTGAGTGGCCCCAACTTTATCAACAAGATCCTAACTTCGCCACCACCTATTAAATCTTGGCATAGGGTACATGCGTGAATGTCATCGATATTCACATTCAAGATGGACTATGATGCCATCTTGACACTCTCTGTGTTCCTACAAGTAAGCATGCAAAGATGATTTGGGAGGCTAACTACAGTCGAATGGCGAGATATTTTTGCATGGAGAAAACTGTGGCCATTCTACATAAACATTTTTATAGTCCAAAACTTCAACATGAAGTCAACAAGTATATCATATCTTTCATTGACTATGCCATTTCCAAGCCAGCCATCAAGAAACAAGGCTTACACACCCCTCTTCCTACTCCCGAGAGGCCTTGGGAATCCATCTCGATGGATTACATGTTTGGAATTCCATCCACCAAGCAAGGAAATGATTGTGTATTTGTGGTGGTTGATCGGTTTTTGAAGATGGCCATTCTCATAGCCTACAATAAAAGCATCACAATGAAAGATACTGCCAAAGTCTTCTTCAAATGAGTGTGGGTCCATTTTGGGATACCACATACCATCATCTCCAATCGGGACAACAGGTTCCTCAACACATTTTGGTCGAGTCTCTAGTCACTATTGGACACCAAGCTCACTAAATCCACTGCCTTCCACCCTCAAACCAATGGCCAAACAAAGGTCGTCAATTGGATGATTGCGCACATACTATGCATGAATAAATCTAAGCATCTTAATACATGGGATCTGATTCTTCCCTACGTTCAACATAGCTACAACAGGGCTCTCCATAGTTCCACCTTCAATGGCCCCTTTCAAGTTGAGTTGGGATTCCAACCCTTGGGTCCCATTGATGTTGCACTACCTCTTGCTACCACACAAAAAGATTTTTCCCATGTTCATTATGACATTGACAAAGCCACAAGATTCATTGAGTGGATTCAACACATCTTCCAACAAGTCCATGATATTTTGTAGATATCCAATGCTCAGTACAAGTAGTTCCATGATCAACACTGGGTACCGCACAAGTTTCAAGTGGGAGACAAGGTCTAGTTACATTTGCAGAAATAATTCCTTACAAGAACCCATCGGAAGCTTCATCCACTTCGCTATGGGCCTTACACTATCACCAAGGTTGTGGGTGACAATGCTTTTGAGTTCAACACTCCCCCCTTCCTTGGCTTGCACCATGACAAAGGAATGAAATGATGGACAAATTTTCACAGATCCTTCAGGGGTTGCCCATAGGAGACACATCTTCATCAAGCGACCATGAAACCCACTTCAAGGTACAAGTAATTTTTTATATTCCATTATTTGAAGGAATGATAGATGTGGATGATATAGATAAGTGGTTGAATCTACTCGAAGGGTATTTTTCGGCCCACAATTTTTTTGATAAGGAAAAGATTACTTTTCACTCCTCAAGGTCATCCCCCATGTTAAGGACTGGTGGGATACTTACTCTGAGAAAAGGGCCATAGAGGAATCTGCAATATTTGTGGTTTCCCCCACATGGGATTCCTTCATTGATGCAATTAAAGAAAATTACTACCTTGTTGGAATCTATGAGGACCAATACACAATATGGACCATGCTGTGTCAAGAAAGGGACTAGATAGTACCATATTTCACCAATATTTTCCAAACCATGTGCACCAAATTGGGTATCAAAGACTCTGAATGAAATCTGGTGCTCAATTACAGTGGTTGTTTACATAGATATGTTCAAACATAAATGGATTTTCTGGACATCACATCATTAGGTGTGGCTTATAGATACACTCTTAAGATCAAGAATAAATTTAAGCAGAAGAGGAAAGAGTCTGGATCTGCAAACTCCTCACAGTTGAAGCAGGGAAAAGGTGGCCCCAACCCATAAAACAAGGGACACAACAAAGATGGCCACTCTTAGGAAAACCATTCAAATTCGCAACACAATAAGAGTAATGAGAATTCAAAGAAGGACATGGGAAAATGGTGTGAATACCATAAAATCCCTTGACACAACACTGAAGAATTTAGCTCCAAGCAGTCACTGGTGGTCGAGCTGAAATATTCCAAGCCAAAGGAAGATTCTGACTCTGAATCAAATCCAGAAGGAGGAAATTAGATTATCAATGTCAAACCCAATGCCATTGTCGCTACCACCAAAGTCCAACCAAGCAAACTAGAAGAACCAGAGGAAGGGGAATGCCTATTTCACTCACATATGTGGGTAAAGGGGGATCTACTTTATTTCATTGTTGATAGAGACATTCAGAAGAACTCGATATCATCAGAGGTCGTCACACAGCTATAACTTCTGATGACACCACACCTTCAACCCTACACAATCTACTGGCTTCGCCAAGGATGAGATCTTCACGTCAACTAACAATATCGTCTTCCCTACGACATCAAGCCCTTCAAAGACAAGGTATTATGTGATATTTCTCCCCTTGAATTTTGTGATGTTCTTTTAGGACAACCATATTTGTGGAAGTGACATGTTTTGTATGAGTCTAGACCCCACAATGTTATTATTACTTTTTTCAGACAATTTCATAAGATACCAGAGGTAGCATCGCCTACTTTTATTTCTTTAATCTCTACTAAGCAATGCAGTAAGGTTATTTCATAGACTAGGAAGTTTGTCTTCTTTGTGATCCATGCTCATAGTAAGCATCTAATAGCCACCACATCTGTGGCCTCTACACAAAGCCTCTCTCTGCAATAGAAGCAAGTGGATGGGATCATGGAAGAGTATAGAAACATCTTCTCCTCACCCATCGGGGTATCGACGCACTGCCAAATCAAGAATCCAATTGATCTAACCCCGGTGCACCTCTTCCTAATGGACCAGTCTATCGTCGCTCGCTCATGGAAAATGACAAAATCAAGTGTTAAATCCAAGAGTTGGTTCAAAAGGGGCACATTAGACCCAACTCATCCCCTTGCGGAAGCCTGATTGTCCCAGTGTAGAAGAAAGATAGGAACTGACGACTCTTTATTTATTACAAAGCATTAAACAAAATCACAGTCAAGAACCGATACCCAATTCCCTGAATTGATGACCTTCTTGAACAACTCAGGGGGGAAAATCTCTTCATCAATTTTGACCTAAAGTATGGCTACCACCAGGTTCCCATCAAACTGACTGATGTATGGAAGACAAATTTCAAATCTAAAGAAGGTCTCTTCGAATGGTTGGTCATGCCCTTTGGCTTAATAAATGAACCAACCACTTTCATGAGGTTAATGGATGATGTATTGAGACCCTTTACCAAATATTTTGTGCTGGTATAGCCGAATGACATCCTCATCTTCAGCTGAACTTGGGAAAAGCACATGAAACATATTTAGCAGGTTTCGAGCACTCTGTGACAACACAAGTTATATGCCAACTTGGAAAATTGCTCCTTTGGCATGAAAAAGGTCCAATACTTGGGCTACATTCTTGATGAGCATGGGGTACATGTGGATCAAGCTAAGATCCAATCCATCTGTGACTGGTCAGCCCTGACCACACTAACCGATCTTTGGATCTTCTCAGGACTTGCCAACTTCTACCGACGGTTCATGTTGGGATTCTCCCATATTGCATGGGCCCTTAGCCAAGAGACCAAGGGCAATGGTAGGGAAACATTAGCATGGGGAAAGGAACAACAATGATCATTTGATGATTTGAAGCATCACTTGTGCTCAACTCTAGTACTCTCCTTACCCGATCTACAATATTTGTTCGAGATTGAGACTGATGCATTCGACTATGTTGTAGGTGCAGTTATCACTCAACATAGTCATCAAGTAGCATACCATAGTGTGACACTCTCAAATATCATCTAGAAATACCCCACCTATGACAAGGAAATGTATTCCATTGTGCAAGCCTTCCATCAATGGAAACATTACATTCTTAGAAATGAGACAATCATCCACACTGATCACAAGCCTTTGCAGTTCATACAGACACAAGGGAAGTTGCAGAACGATCGCCATCAAAAGTGGTACACATACCTGCAGTAGTTCCATCACAACATCAAGTATAATATAGGGAGCACCAATTGTGTCATCGACTGCCTCAGTCGACCTCTCATGGCTGCACTCACCATCGTGCTCCATTCCTATGGGAATGAGGCATTTAAGTGGCCCCAACTTTATTATCAATATCATGACTTCGCCACCACCTATCATCTCTTGGGTATAGGCGCGAATGTCACTGATTTTCATATTCAAGATGGATTTTTATGACATATGGGCCATATATGTGTTCCTGCAAGCGATAATTAAAGATGATTTGGGAGGCTCACTACAGTCAGATGGCAAGACATTTTGGCATGGAGAAAATTGTGGTCGTTCTACAAAAAAAAAATTATTGGCCAAAACTTCGCTAGGACGTCAACAAGTATATAAGATCTTGCATTACATGTGCCATTGTCAAGCCAACCATCAAGAAGCAAGGCTTATACAACCCTCTTACTACTCCCGAGAGGCCTTTGGAATCCATCTCGATGGATTACATGTCTGGCCTTCCATCCACCAAGTAAGGAAATGATTGTGTATTTGTGGTGGTTGATCGGTTTTCGAAGATGGCCATTCTCATAGATTGAAAGAAGAGCATCAGAGTGACATATACTGCCAAGCTCTTCTTTGAAAAGTGATTTGCACCTTAATCCTCTTTTCATAGGCATAACCCAGGATTTTAATAGGAATGGAAATCATTGCATTGGTGTAGTCAATGAATAGCTTGCAAATCTCACTTGTCTCTTTGGATGGAGATAAATCTCACTTGTCTCTTTGGATGGAGATAAATCCAAGAATCGTTTAGCCATCAAGTCGAGAACCATATACAACAACAAACTAAATAATCAAATTCAAATGCATTTGAAGATCTCATGCCTGGATCCACAACCGTTTTTTTCAAGTAAACAAATTGAATCTTACTTGCCTATTGATATTCATTCTGCAGAGAAATATCCTTCATATCCGCCCATCTATCCAATGTGGAGTGCACTAGACTCTGTATCTCTTCCATGAAGTCAACTCTAAGCCTCTCAAACCTCAACAAATTCACAGTTGTTCCATGGAGGTTCATGTGGAGATTTCCATGCACTGAGAGAATCTTGTAGTTTCCCATCAAAGTCTTGAAATACACATGGTAATGGGCCTGAAAGAGCCTCCCCTTGTTTTGCAGAAAAAACTTGTTGACCTAGGGATTGACGGATACAACCACCCATCGTCCAAATAAATGAGAGATGAAAATGTTTGAATTATACCCGCAATTTTTTTCCATTACAACCTTCAAGAAGAGAATCACAACGACACATACTTCCAATCTCTTCTTTGAAAAGTGATTTGCAGCTTAATCCCCTTTACATAGGAAAAACCCGAGATTTTAATAGGAATGGAAATCATTGCATTGGTGTAGTCAACGAATAGCTCGCAAATCTCACTTGTCTCTTTGGATGGAGATAAATCCAACAATTGTTTAGCCATCAAGTTGAGAACCATCTACACCAACAAATTAAGTAATCAAATTCAAATGCATTTAAATATCTCCTGCCATTTTAAAAAGTAAGAATGTATACGTGGAAAAACTTTGGGAATCTTGTATAGATAAAGAAATTATTCACATTTTTGGAGAATGGATATGTGGACAAACTTTGGGAATCTTGTATAGATAAAGAAATTGTTTACATTTTTGGACTTAAGCAAATGGTAATAAATAATCTTAAACTCTTAAGTTTTTCGGATTTATAAAGTAAATAATTGTTTTTTATAAGAAAAATTAGAATTTATAGAATTTTTTTTCTTGAAACATCCATGATCAATGTGTCTAATCCCAACATATATTAAAATTATTATTGTATGATAAGAGAACAAAGAGGGGCAAAGGTTCTTTGAAATCATAATCAATATCCACTGAGACCATTAACATGGGCGTCAATGGCAGATCAAATATCATTAGTGTTGTTGGTGTTCACTACAACACTGATGCTCTTCCACTTTATTCACATGTGGTGGAATATCTAAGACGACCGAAAAATGAGTAATAATGAAGAGAATCGGGAGGCCCGACTACCTCCTGGGTCAACTAGATGGTCATTGATTAGAGAATCCTTCAATTATTATCACTCCATGACCAACAATCATCCCAGGAAATTCGTTGACGAAAGAGAGAAAATGCAAGCTTATCATATTAATCCGAAGAGAGTATATATATATATAGTCATACAACCATATTTGGCTTGGGTAGCCAAAATAAGAAACCCACCCAGACCTGGGAAAAAATAGACAATAAGTTTGTTCGACATGGACTTTCGAATTGTTTAAAAACACTAAGATTATCCCTAGGAGTATGTATCATCCAAACAAAGAAGATGAAAAGGACTAAAGGTTGAAGCATAAATCTAAAAGAGAAATTGAGACACATCATAGTCAATGAGAATGCTAAGAAGTGTCACTTGTTTGTTGTAGAGGTGGTGAAGAAGCATCTGAAGGTTCCCTTGGAACATGACCATCCTCAATTGTAACACCCATGTTTCCCCAAGTTTGTAAATATAACTATAACTGGCCAATAGACTATGACAGACTAGATATGTGTGACTATTTGATTCGATGAACCTTTGTATAAAAGGTTAATGCATGTATTTTATGTTATTAATAGAAAATGAATACGTGTTGCATAACTGTTGAAAGGGAGGCTTTCCAAGATAGATCATGGATGCTATGAGAGAAATGGTGAGGAGAAAACAGGAATGGTTGAGATGACCCCCACCAAATCAATACCCTACTGGAATTAATGATTCATAACATTCCTCTGACCCATATAATGAATTACTAGTCAGCGTGGTAGCTAGGAGAGTCCTCCTCAAGAGTTAATGAGGAGATGGGGCAGAGTACCCATCTGTAAGACTCCAGACCTAACCATGGTCTAGGGATTTAGACCCACACAACCTTGCTGAGAAAGGCGAGGAAGAGGTAATTCGGGGCTAGAGGCGAAGGAGAGGAGCAAGTGATCTACGAAGAGAGCAGAGCCGCAAGAGAAATCTCAAGAAGAGAAAAAGAGCGGTTACAACACTCTGGTTCAAGAAAGAACTGGGAAATAATCTTGTTATAGGCGTATGAAGCTACTGGCAGTGTTTTCATTACAAGCTGACAAACGAGGTTGACAAGTGACTGTGGAAGTACTCGTGCAAGCCTCCTTGCTTGGTATAGAGAAAACCGATTGCCAAGATCCTGTAGGAGGAGGAGAGTAACCTTCGTCCTTGAATATCATTGAGAAAGAGGAAAGAGTCTCTCTCTGATCCAAGTGGATATCGGTGGCCACCCACCTTTTCCAATTGGCTCAAAATAGTTTTATGGCAATTTTGGTAATTTACTATTTTTAGCAGTTTTTAACTTTCGGGGACATTGAGGCCCTAAATGATGTTTTTTGGAAAATGGGGAGAAATATGGAAGTTCCTTTGATATTGCCTCCAAAATGAATCTCCTCGACGATACCTTTCCAACGGGATATCATGCACCTGAAACAGAGATCGTATGCAAAAGTTACGACCCCAGGAAGTTGATGTACTAACTTACCCAAACGGGGCCTACATGACTTTTGGCACTTCATCTCCTAGGGTTAGGTTTTTGGATGTCTAAAGTTTTTGGCATTCATGTTTATTGTAAAAAGGTCTTCAGAGCCTCATTGTAATCATCTTCTTACAAATGCGAGTAGCCGTCACATCTCTTCTCAGAGATAAGCTGCCACCATTCTAACGAGACTTTCACTATGTATTTTTACAGTCTGTACATTTATTTCATTAATAGAAATCGTGTATTACTGTATATCTGTGTTTATGGTTGCATCTCTGATACATTTATGTTATATTATTGAATATCTACGATATCTCTGTGCATTTCTTTATTATATATCCGCTCGCATTTAGTGTTGAAAATAATCCGGATCACTCTCAGAGCATCATGGTCTATCTCGGGGGTGGCCAACAGTAAATCCACCAGGAGTGGTTGTGTCTATGGTTGGGTGGAAATAGGCACCCTTTTCAACAATCGCTTCACAAACTCTAGTCTTCTGATAAGTATTTGCATACTATGTGTGATTGAAATTGAAATGGTGGTTGAATGCATGTATATGGTTATGACTGAGTTCTGTATTGAATGATTAAAGGTAGAAATTGTGTTGTCTCTCTATGAATCCATGTTTCTAAATGGTCCTATGTTCATCTCATCCATGATTGTCTTCTAAATGGTCCTCTGTTCATCTCATCCATGATTGTTGGAGCGTAGTGTGAGATGTAGTTGGATTAGGCACGTAGTGTGACTTGGGCCCAGGACAACCACATGCTCAACGTGTGGTCGTAGAGGATTGACCGAATGCTCACCCAAAGTAAAATTACCATCAAAGTGTTGAACTAGAATCAAAATGTTGAAACGCATACCTACAGGTAGGAATGGAGGAGGGATTTCTAGCAAGTGATCCACCTGCTCCCACTAGTCCAACACAATTTGCACCTTATCATCTAAATTCTGCAGGAGAATTTGTGTGTCATCTTCATAACCCCAAATATCATATAGTAACCATTCAAAATGACCTAGTTGCCATGAAGACGAGCCACCCTCCATGCTGTGAAGATGAGCGTAATAACCACGACCGCGACGAAAGGGAGCGTGCAAGTGCTCACTGACCATAGAAATCTCTGAAATGAGACCAACACATAGAGAAGAGAACCCAAGAGCACCAGTCGTTGTTAACCCAAGCGTCATTGAGGTATCAAACAAGAAATGACAGGATATAAAAACACTGTCGATATCAAATGCACTTCCTATCGCCATTAAAACTACTAAGATGCCAATCCCACTCTGAATCCTTTGCACACAGAGCATTTAAACCTTAGCGTACCTACTTGTATCTTTCTTCAATAAATATCTTGCAACTACGGGGTTCTCTCAGTGCATGGCGATCTGCAGAGAAAACTCCATGGAATAGCTGTGAATTTGCTGAGGTTTGAGAGGCTCAGAGTTGATTTCATGGAAGAGATACAGAGTCTCGTGCACTCCACGTTGGATAGATGG
>ML791894.1:0-19290 GCA_009831015.1 Picea engelmannii
ATGAATATAATGCGCGCATGCGCTAGTTTACCATGGGCGCGGTGCGCTTTTTAATCTTTTTAGCCAACTTTGTATAGTTTTGGCCCTTTTGATGTGCTGTGGAGTTAATCCTTGTGCCATGGATGATTGTTTTTCTGTGTTGACGATGTTGAGTTCTTGTCGCCCTATGCGGACAAAATTTCAGTGATAACACATGTGTTCCACATCAAAGTTGTGTATGCCACATCACATTGCCATATAAACTAGGCTAATCTAGAATTACGAGATGAGAGTTAAAAATAATAATGAAAAGTTTAGATTCTTCTGCATAGACAATAAATGATAATAAATATATAATTGTACCTAAAAAGATTCATATATAATCATGAAGCTGGTTAACACTTTTGTGAGAATCGGGTCTCCAAAATTCCTCGCGGCATTTTTTCGGCCGAATTCTTTTTTCTTTCGGCCGAAATAAAGGATTTTTCGGCCGAAACATTGTTCGGCCGAAAGTTTTCATGTCAAATCGAACGGTGACCTGACGGTTCCCTCGATAGTTGTGTACAAGATTGTTTTGGATGATTGTTTTTCCCGCGGTAAGAATATTTCGGCCGAAAGACTTTTCGGACGAAAGGTTTATTTTTAACGGATTCCATTAAAAATAAACCTTTCGACCGAAATATTATTTCGGCCGAAAACTAAAAATTGGGACTGTATTCAGAAACCAGAGAATTCCCCCAACCTTACATGAACTTCGGAGGTTGCGGACTCCTGCAAATACTCAGAATTTGGTTTCTAAAATGACACCAACATTTCCAAAATTGAATCTACTTTCAATTCCTATAATTTGTTTTCATTTTGTTTATTTTTATCTAATTTTATTTAATATTTAAAAAAAATCAATCCATAATATTTTCAGCAGACATTATGATTTGGTGAAATGAAATATCGGTATCTCTAAAAATATACAGAGGAAAATTTAGAAAAACATATATTCATAATCCTTAAACTGTTCTTTTCAAAAGGGTATATTTAGATTTTAGTTTTAAGTAAAAATTAATATAGATACAAGGTGTAGAAAAACATGTGTTTAAAATTTATAACGTTTTCAGCTTGGTCAACTTCAAAAAATTCTAGAAATTATAATATTCATTTGTTAGATTCAAAATTATAGTCATAATAAAATAGAGTCTTTGTAGATTGTTTCAGTATATTTCGTTTCTTAAAAACATAAGTTTAATTATAGATATATTGTTGTAGAAAAAAGTTACTCATTATCATTCCTTTCATGTTTAAGGAACATACTGTTAAACAATTGTAAAATTGACATATCAAATCATGATTAAAAAAATTTGAAAAATAGTCATTGGAAAGCTAACAAAATTCTTCACAAGTTTTGTTTTTATTGTAAAGTGAAATTCTAAATAAAAAAAATACTTTTGTATGCCGAAAGTTGAAGAAATTGTGAAAATACAGTTTTTTTTGTCATAAAACAAGCAAAAGTGTAACCCAAATAAATAAGTACTATTAATATATAATTTGGAAAAGAATAACTAACATGTTATTAATATATGATAATAATTTATAATATAGTCATAATATAATCATAATAGAATATGAATTACTAACTATAATACAACACAACTATGAAATAATGTTAATGTAGAAACATTAGAATAAATGTATAATATGATATAGTAATATATTATAATAATATTAAATATACAATATAGTGATATAATATCAATTAATAACTATAATAAAATAATACTATGAATGCATACATAGGAAAAGGTCAATATTTACTATAGTTCATTATATTATAATACAAATCTGAATGTGCTAGAAGTATTAGAGGATATTTTTAGTATGAATTAAAGATGAAAATGTCGATGAAAATATACTTAAAGAGGACATTTAAATAAGGCCTCCCAAATTCACCCTAGAGAGCCTTTACAAATATGTGGAATCATTAGAAAAAAACGAGAGAAGAAAGAGATGCCAAACTCCAAATAAATTTAGAATCCTAAGAAAAAATGAGTGAATAAAGAGACATAAAAATCCAAATAGAGCTAGAGGAAATGCTTGATTAAAAAATCAAACTATTCGAAGATATGATTCAAATTCAAATAGATGATATATTGTTAGGGGTCAAGAGTCAATTGAAAACAATGGAGATTATAATTCAAGAAATGGAAAAAAAAATAAAATCAACCCAAGAAGGAGAGGTTGAAGAAAATCACAACTTGAGAGATAGGATCAAAGATCTAGAAGAAACAATAACTAATAATTTGACCCTTATTAGTCTAGAAAACAACTTGGATATCAAACCCATCAAATAAGAAATGAATAATATAATCAATTTGGAGCATGAGTTTAATGAAATATCCTTGAGCCTCATAATATTTGGTATAAAAGAACACCAAGAGGAGGATACACTAGCAATAGTAAAAGAAGAATTAAAAAATAAATCACAAATTGAAACAACTTACCTCTTAGAAGCAAAGAGGCTAGGAATAATAATTGACAAAGATAGGTTGATCTATGTCAAAGTAATTTATAATGACCATACATATAGCACACTCAGTAAATGTACAAGATTAAAAGGGTGAGGAACATTTATAAATGAAGACCTCATTCTTGAAGACCAAGTTGAATTAAGGAAGGAAGTTCAAAAGGTATTGTTAGGGATAGAGACCATAAGGATAGTAATAAATAGGAATTTAGGACAATGAGGATCCTTTTTTGGAACTTTCATTTCTTTCCACGATGCAAAGGTCCTATGATAAGTTGGATCCCGAGTGATATTTATCCTATTTATCTAGTATACACTTGGAAGCATGAAGAGTCTAAGGTCCCTAACATAAAAGGATTTGTCTTGTGGTCTACATGGAACATAAATTTCTACCATAGAGGGATAGGAGGAATAAAGTTATATATTAGAAATAACTTTTCTCCTCACATTCAACTACATAACATTGACCCTCTCAATTCGTACATTTATTAAGAAATTTCAGACATCAATGCTAAGAATATGTATATAGAAATTTTCTATTTTGTACTGATTGACTAAGTAAATTTGACATTTTCTTAAAGGATTTAAATAGTGAATTACATCTCCTAAATTATAAGGACAACATTGAAGACCTTTATCATAATTTTACAAATACCCTTCCCACTTCTATTAACAAGTTCTCTTTCGAGGTGTCTTGTAAAAATAATAATAGAAAAACCAACCCTTGGTATGATAAAGCATGTAAAATTTCTAGGAAATAAATTATGGATGCTTCTAATGAGTCCTTAAAACATGATAAGATCAATAAGTACAAATCCCTAATTAAAAGGGAAAAAAAGGTAATATATCAATAAAAGGAAAGAACATCTTTCACAACTATTTGAGCTTGATCCTAAGAAGTTCTGGAGGTAAGTTATAATCCACAATTCTACATAAAATAATATGATTCCCTTAAGGGAATATAATTCACACCTTAAAAGTATTTACAATTTACATAATGTCATGGACACCATTCCTATTGTCCCAACAAAGGATGAAGTTTTTTCTTTGGATGACATAGAGTTTGGGGTTAAGCAACTTGCAAATGGGAAAGATAATGACATTGAAGGCTACCAAGATGGAATTTTTAAAATCGTAGGGCCTATCCTCATCCCTCACATACACAATATATTCAATTTAGCAGACAAGAAGGGATTCCCTAAAACCTAGATGAAAAGCCTCATTGTTCCTATTTTTAAAAATGGGGATATAAACATTCCCTCTAATTATAGGACCATTTTGATTATCTTGATTTTAGCCAATATTTATGGAATTATTTTGGAAAATAAGATTAGCCTTTGGCTATAAATGCATGTCAAAAGAGCTAACGACGAGGTCAGGTTTAGGATATATCACTCAATTGTGGACCATATTGTGACCTTTAGGATCATTGCAGAAGAGTTCTACAATACTAAAACCAATATTTTTTGTTGTTTTTTTTACTTTAGAAACGCTTTTGATACAGTTCCCAAGAAAAACCTTTGGGAAAGGTTGGAAGAGATAAAAGTTCCTTTCGAGTTGAGGGTTTCTGCAATAAGGTTGTATGGGAATGTTATTTCCAAGTTTAATAACACCAAGGGATGGTCGTAAGAGATTAACTACAATATTGGTGTCAAGCAAGGTTGTCCCTTGTCCCCTACCCTTGTTGGCATATACATTAACAAGTTAGAATATTTCTTGGAAGAAGTAGGTTGTGTCGGCCCTACTCTCACTTGTATAGTCATGAATCTTATTCTTTATGATGATGATATTGTTCTTATGGAGAGAAATCCCCATGATATTGGAAATCGACTAATAATCCTCAAGTAGTTTTTCTCCAATATGGGTAATGACTATTAATACTAACAAGACTAAGGTCATGATCATTAAATACAATAATATCACTTATGATACCTTCATATATGAAAAACACAACTTGGAGGAAGTGACTTCATACAAATATATTGGAATTAATGTTCACCACAAGCTCAACTAGAATTTTAGAATTGAGAAAAGGATTCTTGGGGGATGGAAAGATTATTATGTTCTTGAAAACAATTGTAAATAAACCAATATTTGGATATGGGATAGGAAAAAACTCCTCTTTGAGACACTTTTTATTCTTGTTATTCTATATGGATGTGAAGTTTGGGGATGCAGTATCTCTCATGAATCCTAGATAAAGATAAAGAAAATCCAAAAGAATTTTATAACCTATAATCTCAAAATTAAAAGAAATACGATCTATCTCATTCTCCTCTTAGAGGAAATCCTTTCCCCCATTGAGAGCATGACTATGACTGGATACCTAATGTATAAGAACAAGTTAAACAACATGGAAGACAAGAGGCTTCCTAAATTTTCTTCGAAATCCATTCATAACCATGTTTGACTGAAGCAAGGATGGCATAAAAATGCCCAGTCTTAGCTAAGACATTGGGGAATCATGAAAGATACCATTTTTCAGAATAAGGATACTATTAAAAATTTCATTAAATCTAAATTTAAGGAGAAAATGTGGTGTCACAAGAGTTAGAGGAAAAAATAAAATGAAGGTATTGTAATGATGTAATCAACCCTAACCTATAAGATCAAAATTATCTCTTTGTCTTGACAAGTGTTAAGAAAAAAATAAGCATTGCTAAGATAAAAATAAATTCTCTAGAGCTCCATAGTGAAACTGGGTGTTAGAAAATTCCTAAAACGCCATGGGATGAAAGAGTGTGTCACCTTAATGACACTAACAAGGTTGAATATGAAAAACACTTTCTCTTAGATTGTCCATCCTAGACCTAGATTAGATCTCAATTTCAAAATATTTGTCACACTACCAACCTTCCTAACCTTTTAACTCAACAAAAATACGGTGATGTTGGAAATCTTCTCTTAATGCTTTTCGAGCACAAAAACAAAATTCTAAAGAATTGATAGTAATCACTTACCCTCTTAAGGTCTGATAGACCAATTTGGTCTCAGTGTATGTTAAGCATCACCATCACCATCATCATCATCACTACCAATTAATATGAATTAATTATAAAATAAAACGTATGTAATACTAAATTAATAAGTATATTTCAACTTTATAACTACTAATTAAATATTATATAATGATTATATAATATTAAAAATTAATAACTATATGATATAATATTATTATTATATAATATAATAACAACAATACATTATTAATATATAATGGAAGCACACATTATTATTGATATATAAGAATAATGAAAATATAATAAATAAATAAATGATAATAGATATCATACAATAAATAACAAAAGTACTAATAATACAAAATATTCAATATTGAGTATTTCAAAGATATTGAACAGATATCGATACGATCTCACCAAGATCTTAGCTAAGCTGAGGTGTACATATGGTTAAATATTGTCATAGAAACATAACACATAATAATCCTTGACTTTTATATTTCCAACTCAATGATTATGGTTGACTCAACTATTTGAAATTCTTTTAGTTATTGAATTTCCAACTCAACAAACACAGTTTTTCTTATAGGACCCATTTTTCGAACAAATTTCCTCTAATGACAACTGAATGATTTCTCAACAAGAAGTATAAAGAATAAGGGATTACAAAAGATGACCAGTTTACTTACTGTGATGGATTTCTTTCATGTGTTATATTCTTGCTAAGGTTCCTTTTGTAATCTCCTTCATTGAAATTATGTGACCGGTTGCAACTAACTCTTCTTGATCTAGTTCCGTTATTTTGGGTTAAGAAATTCTTTAACCAATTCTCACTATAGTCTCTCATGGGAACAACAATTATTTCTTTCCTTATATTTATTTCAAATAACATTTCTAAGTATATAAAAGGAATACAAGAGAGAATTTATGAAAGACTTAACACATTTTGGGATCAACATGAGTCAAACTTGTTTCCACATGTACTTCTTCCAAATATGATGTCGCTTTGTACCATCAATTAGTTGGTAGCATCTTATACTTGACTCATACCCATCTTGATATTTCCTTTTTTGTTTGTTTTATTGCATGGTATATGAAAACACCCCATGAAATCCATTAGAAAGTAGCTAAAATGATACTTCTATATATGTGGGGTACAGTTTAGTTTGTAATACATTACAACTCAGGGGGGACTCTTTTATTGGTTGGTTTCACTGATTCAAATTGGGTTGGTTACCACGATGATCAAAAGTCTATTGCAGGCTATGTTTTCACCCTTGTTTTAGGACCTGTCACTTGAGCCTATAAGAAACAACATGTTATTTTCTTTCTTCAGCATAAGAAGATTATTGAACAATGGTTAATCCAAGTCAAGAAGTTGTGTGGATTTGAGAAATCATTTCAGAGTTTGGATTCCAGCAACAACATATGACAACTTTCTAATGTGACAATCAAAGTGCCAAGAATCTCGCCAAAGATCTAGTTCAACATGCACTTCATCGTAAATATCATTCACGATCAAGTTATTAAAGTGCTCTTCTATCCTATAGAATATCAAGTTGCACACATTTTCACAAAGTTTCTTGCAAAAGCAAAGTTTTCCAAACTTCAATCTATGTTAGGAGTTCAAGAAGTTGTCATTAAGGGGGGATAAGATCTTATGACTCCTTCCTTCTCCTGTTGTGTCACCATTGTATATTCTTCAATATTATCCCAAGTTGTTGTTAAGGGGGGATATAAGGATATTTAGACACACAGGAGTTAGTTAATATCAACCCAGTCTAATGTGTGACTAGTTAAAAGTTTGTTTCTTTAGTATGCATTTATAGTTATATAATACGATAGTCACAATATGTTCTCGACATAGAGTGATCCAATGGTTCATATTCTCCACAATATTAAAAACTACATTGATTCATGGATTAACACCTGTTTGGTCCATGATCTCTATTTAAAGAGAATGGAGGGTCATTTGTTGATGATCGATTGTGAGAAACTCTCTTGTAAATATATGTGGAATATTTTTCTTTTGCGTTAATAAATTTCTCCAGGCAGCCATGTTGGTTGGAGTCCTAGATGTTTCCCCATAGAGGTTTTACCACATCAAAACATCGATGTGTTGATATTTTATATGGTTCTATGAGTGGCTAATGAAGGTGTCCATCCTCTATTGGAATACGTGTGTTTTCCAACATTGTTATGTAATATTCCAGATATAAAAGATATGCAGAACATAAATAAAATGCTAGAAATGGAAGATGAACAACAATATAACCAAAATAATATGTAAATGATAACAAAATAACACTAGAAAGAGGACTTCAATTACTGAGAGAAATGTTCACTGGCCACTTCGAGGGGGAAGCCTTTAGTTGAACAGAGCTCTATTACAATAATATCCAAGCTAGGGCTCTCATACCCTCGACTACTATTTATACTAAATATGTCTATCAAGAGAACCATCTAGAAGAAGATCCTTCTAGAACTGGAAGCTTCTATTAGGTCTTTTTACATTCGACTTATTCTACCTTATTGCAAGGCCTTATTAATATTGACCTTTATTGCATCAGAATACATTGTTCTACCTATGTAAGGGGTTAATTCCCTAACATGTCCTCCCCCTTAAAAACATCCTTGTGGAAATTGGAAATTGTTGCAGAATGGTAGTTGGTTCCCAAGTGGCATCTACTAAATTTGTATCTTTCCACTTGACTAACACTTCCTTGATGGTTCATTGATGTAGGAGACGCTCACGCTAGTCCAAAACTACTTGTGGCTATAGCCAAATGGATCCTTCTTCGTCGAACTCAGGAAGGTTGGTTTGAGTTTGGCACTTAATTCCAATCACCTTCTTCAAGCATGAAACATGAAAAACATGATGTATCTTAGAATGACTGGGCAAAGCTAACTGATAGGCCACCTGTCCCACATGCTTGAGAACCATATAAGGACCATACAATTTGGGTGCCAGCTTTTGACAATGGTTGTCCTTAAGGGAATTTTGCTTGTAAGGTTGCAGTCGAAGAAACATCTGATCCCCTTCTGCAAATTGATGTTCAAAGAAACCTTGATCTACTTGTTTCTTCATGTGATTATGAGCCATGACAAAATTCTCTTTGAGGGTACGGAGAATAGCCTCTCGAACTATAATCATTTGGTCAACTGCTTGGACCTTCGAGACACCTAGTAAATAAGAGAGAAATGAAGTTGGCTTTTGTCCATAGACCACTTCAAAAGGAGTCATGCATGTAGTTGTATGGTATGAAGTGTTGTACCACCATCAAGCTAGGGGTAATCATTGAGCCCATTGATTTTTCTTTTCCGATGAAAAACACCTCAAATATGTTTCCAAACACTTGTTGACAACTTTAGTTTGACCATCCGTCTGGGAATGATAAGTTGTGCTGAGATGTAATTGGGTTCCTTGTAGCTTGAATAGTTCTTGCCAAAAATTTCTCGTGAAAGTTGTGTGGTGATCAGAAACAATAGAATGTGGCATGCCATGAAGCTTAAATACCTGATCCATGAAAAGTAGATCCATTGTGGATGTTCTAAATGGATGTTGAAGAGCACATAAATAAGCATACTTGGAAAGGAGATAAACTACCACCATGATGACTGATTTATTACTCGATTTAGGTAAGCCTGTAATAAAATCCATAGAGATATCCCTCCAAATAGCAGGTGGAATCGGAAGCGGTTGCAGTGTGCCAGGAGATTTGACTGTTCCTCCCTTGTTGCGTTGACACACATCACATTTGACCACAAAATTATGAACATCTTGTTTCATACCATCTTAGAAAAAAGAACTTTTGACCCTGTCATAGGTTTTGGTAAACCCAGAGTGCCCAACTATGGGTGTAGCATGAAGCTTAGAAAGCACAATGGCTTTAAGTTTTGACTGTTTACTTAAATACAAACAGCCTTTGTATCAAAACTCATCATGGATCCATGAGTACCTTGGGTAAACTAGAGAATTGGACTGCAATTGTTGTATTAGATGCAAAATTTTGGGATCATGTAGCCATTCTTGGCGAACGACTTGGAGCCAATCTGGTACAATGAAGGAGAGAGAAAAAAGGGAGACTTCATCTTCATATTTTTGGGAAAGTGCATCAATCACCACATTGTCTTTTCCTTTATTTTAAATGATCTCATAATCATATCCAAATAGCTTAGTCACCCATTTTTGTTTCTCTGGGGAGGAAATGCATTGTTCCAAAAAATACTTGAGGATTTGATGGTCTGTCTTAATTTGGAAGCATTGCCCCAATAGATAAGGGAACCACAAATCAACGACATGTAGAATAGCCAACATTTCCTTTTCATAGATTGATTTTCCCAAATTGCGTTCAGACAATTGTTTACTGGTAAAGGCCAAAGGCTGACCCTCTTGCATAAGGACAATGCCAATACCTTTCCCTGAAGCCTCACATTCCAGAACAAAGGTCTTTGTGGAATCAAGAAGGGCCAGGACTAGAGTGGTGCACATGGCCATATTCAAGGTTTGAAAATCCTGAGCAGCTGTTGGGGTCCAAGTGAAAGAATTCTTTTTAAGGAGTGACATGAGAGGTGTCAAAATATTTCCATAATTCTTAAAAAGTTTGCGATAATAACTTGTTAGGCCCAAAAATCCTTGCAATCTTTTGAGAGTCTTTGGGTGAGGCCAATCTTTCATAGCTTCAATCTTTTTAGGATCCACCCTGACGACGTTCTTGCCAACAAGCTGGCCCAAGTACTCGGCTTTTGAGGCGCCAAAAGCACATTTAGATTGTTTCAGGAAAAGCTGGTATTGCGATAGTAGATGGAGAACTTGGTCCACATGAGCAAGGTTGTCTATCCAGGTTTTCCTATAGATGAGGATACCGTCAAAGAAAAATAATACAAAATGACAGAGAAAGGGGCAAAAGACATGATTTATGAGGCTTTGGAAGGTGGAGGGGGCATTACACAAGCCAAAGGGCATGGCTAAAAACTCATAGTGGCCCTCATGACTTCTAAAGAAAGTATTAGGAATGTTTGCCTCTTTCATACAGATCTGGTGGTATCCAGAACAAATAGCAAGTTTAGTAAAGAACTAGGCACCACTCAATTCATACAAGAGGTCATCAATGAAAAGAATGGGAAATTTGTCTTTAATGGTGAGTTTGTTGAGGGTGTGGAAGTCAGGACATATGCGCCAAGAACCTTATTTCTTCAGTACCATGACCACATGAGAAGAGTAGGGGCTCGTACTAGGGAGAATAATTCATTTGTTAAGAAGTTCTTGAACCATTTTCTCAATTTCATTCTTTTGGGAAAAGGAGTGATGATAGGGATGGATATTGGGAGGGAGGCTTCCTGGTATAAGGGGAATGGAATGATCATGAACACCACAGGAAGGCGGGAGTCCCTGGGGAGTGGAAAATACCACTTGATGTTTAGAGAGGATGGATTGGAGGTTTTGTGGCACAAAGGTTGTCTCAGTTGCCTGTATGGCATGGAGTTGGGAAATAATGCCAGAATGACCTTTTTTGAGCAACTTTTCCATGCTGGGAACTAATGATATCTGGTGAACCAGAGGTGATGCCTTGGAACTTATACTTTTGACCCTCCTGGTTGAATTGCATGGTTAATTCCTTGAAATCCATGAGAATGGGACCCAAACTCTTTAGCCAGACTGCACCCAACACAATGTCACAACCGCCCATGTCGATAGAAAAAATATGAGATTTCAGGTGGTAGTCACCAATTTGGAGACACACATTTTCACAACGCCCTCCACATTTCATAGAGCCACCATTGACAATCATGATTTGGAAATTATTAACTACATGGATATAGCAATGAGTTTCTTGGAAATGCAATGATGAATAAAATTATGGGTGCTACCACTATCAACTAGAATGATGACCTTCCTATGCTTGATGTAACCAATTAGCTTGAGGGTTTGGGGACTAGAGAAACCAGTGAGAGAATTTAGGGAAATGATCAGTTCTACTTCGAGAGGGTCTGAGGGAGGGTTTATGTTTGTGGTTTTAGGTAACTCAGACACAAGAGGAGTTTCAACAGCCTCTTCTGAAACATCCTCCGAGATGGCCATAAAAAGATTTTGTTCCTTACACTTATGGTCCAGAAAATATTTTTCATCACAATTATAACAAAGGCCTTTGAGTTGGCATTCATCCATTTCAGCCCTGGTCAATTTTTGTATATTTAGTGGAGCAGAGGGAGTAGTGGGATTTACTGGTTTAGTGAGAGGAATAAAGGAGTGTTTCCGGTTTTGAGAAGATACAACATGTTGTGATTATTTATCTCTTTTATTAGCCTCTGCCCAAATCTGAGGCTGAGCCATGAAGACATGGGCATGAATCGCATCCTTGAGGCCATTGATAAAACATTCTCGAAAAAAGGCATCAGACATGCCCTTTGTCTTAAAAGACAGGAACTCAAAAGAAGCTATAAAGTCTTCCACTGTTCCATATTGTTTTAACTTTGTCAAAATTCCTAAATGGTTGGTGTTAGTGTCAAAGAGTTCATAAAGCTCTTCCACAAAGTGTGTCCAAGCAATACACCCTTGACGGGAATTTTTTCTCCATTGCCACCATTGCCAATGTTCTTGATCTATATGGAGAACAACATATTGGAGTTTGGCCAAGTCATCTGTAATGTCGTATAAAGAGAAATAATGTTCCATTTGGGTTACCCAACCATGGGGATCTAATCCATCAAATTTGGTCACATCCACCCACAGAAGGCGTAGGTCACACTGAAAGTGATGGGGCTGAAAATTATGGGAATGAGAGGAAGTTTCAGCTTCGGTATGTGGAGGTGGGTTATATAAAGGGTTATCTACAGGGATATGCAGCTTGGTGCAGATCATCAAAACAATAGATTCAAGATGGGTAGTCATGTATTGTTTGAGTTCCTTGATTGAGGCAGCGATGGAGGACTACATGGTTGTATTGATGGCGGCAACATTGGCACTGAGTTGTCTCACTTCTTTTTGGATCTCTGTGAAATTAGATTGCAAGGTATTGAAGCAAGATTCCAAGTCTTGGCTAAGGGTATGGGCCATGATGACGAGGGAACCGAAACGGGGCGGGTGGGGTCAATCATTTTTCTGAAAAATGATATCTATGAATGTGTTAAGGGTGAAGAGATCAATCCAATGGAATAGGTCTCAAATAATGGTGGAAATGTTTTTACACCTGCGGAGTTATACTCCGGTCTGAAGAATATTGTAGTGATGAAATGCCCAAATGCTTAACCAGGAAGAAATGTGTAGTGATTTGGCAACCCGAACACAGTTGCGCGACAATAGATCTTCTCTGTTTTAATTTTTTTTGTTTCCTTCCCTAAGGGTTAGGTATTCAAGGGTTCTATAGATAAGGGTGTGCCCTGTGATATAACTCTCTGATATATGTGTAGGGTATAACAGTAGTACTCAACCCAATATCTCAGGACACTAACTAAGGAGGCTAGACCGTTCCCTTAACCGTACTACCCGACTACCCAGGTACTAGAGAGTATCTTCCTAAGTGTTGTTCTCAGCAGCACTATAGCAGTCAGGCTACTGACCAGTTTGTCTAAAGAGGGCTTCAAGAAATCTAGGCCGATCTGTACATAGGTGTTGTCTGATGCGCTACAAATCAAAGGGGTACCAACATGGGTTACAAGGGTGGTCAATGGATGTGTGCTTAAGAACCACTTGCATTTCCTACATGTATGAATCCCTCAACCGTAGGTTTATGTGTGTAACGACATATACCTGTGGCTTAAATACGCCAGAATATGTCTCTACCCTGAAAACAATTTAACCCACAATTTTCTTCCAAGGAAAGTGCTCTGATACCACTTGTAATATTCGATATATAAAAAGTATGAAGAACAGAAATAAAATTCTAGAAATGGCATATAAACTACAATATAACCAAAATAACACCACAATAATACTGAAATGATAACAAAATAACACCAAAGAGATCACTTCGATTACTCAGAGCAATGTTCACGGGCCTCTTTGAGGGGGAAACCTTCAGTCAAGTAGAGCTCTATTACAATAATATCCAAGCTATGGTTCTCATACCCTTGAATCCTATTTGTACTAAATATGTCTATCAAGAGAACCATCTAGAGGAAGATCCTTCTAGAAGTGGAAGCTTCTATTAGGTCTTCTTACATTCGACTTATTCTACCTTATTGCAAGGCCTTATTAATATTGACCTTTATTACATCAGATACATTGTTCTACCTATGTAAGGGGTTAGGTCACTAACATGTTACCTCTCACCTATTTCTTCTTCTTCTTCACTCATTTCTCGTCCTTTCATGATATTTTTTGTCACTACCATTTCCTTGATTAGTGCAAGTTGATAACATTTTTTGATGGAGGCACCTAGAGATTGTTCCAACATGGTACGACACCACTAGATCCTACATAGAGGTAAAATCCTAATCTGAATGACTACATATTATTAATAGATGCTTAACATAGAATAACTGACAAACAATAAAACTGGTTTTCTATTCAACAAGGAAATAACATGAAACTATAAAATGTAACGAAAAACAAGCTTGTTGGAATGGTGGTGGTTTATCTCTGAGAAGAGATGTGACAGTTGTTCTCATTTGCAAGAAGATGATTACAATGAGGCTCTAAAGGATTTTTTACAATAAAAAGGAGTGTCAAAATCCCTAGACATCCAAAAATCTAACCCTAGGAGACAAAGCGCGAAAAGTCATGTGGGCCCCGTTTGGGTAAGTCAGTACATCAACTTCCTAGTATCGTAAATTTTGCATACGATCTCCATTTTAGGTGCACGATAGCCCTTTGGAAACATCTATCCGAGAAATACAATTGTTGATGAAAATTTTCGACTGAAAGATACCCAAGAAAAGGTCGTTTAGGGCCTCAAAATGGATCCGAAAGTTTAGGACCCGAAAAACTGCTAAAAATAGTAAAATTACCAAAATTGCCATAAAGTTGTTTTAAGGCAGATGGAAAAGGTGGGTGGCCACCAATATCCACCTGGATCAATCCTCCCTCCTTAGGAATCAATGGTCTCCATTGCATTGATTTCCCCCATCAGATGAGGAAATTTCTGTTAAATTTGGCCTCGGGTGAGCCACTTGCCTTGGTGCAGGAGCTGCCATGCTTTGAAAAATCGCTAAAGATGGATCCTTTGCTATTGAGTGACCTTGATCTATGTGTCCAAAATTTGATCACTGGATTCCTATTTTATGCAGTCGAGGTTGAGCTCTTTTGGTGTCATTTGTTTTGCTACGTCTGAGGTGTCCAATAATGGTGGGAAATAAGGCCGAAGGAGGTCCACGTTGAACACTGGGTGAAAACCAAGGAAAGGAGGAATGTTGAGATCAAAAAATTTATCCCCCAAAGCCTTGGTGATGGTGTACGGCCCATAACAGAGTGGGCAAATTTTTTGATGGGGTCCTGTAAGGCGTTCTTTATGCAAGTGAAACCAAACTTTTTCGCCCACCTGAAACTTATGTGGCACCTGATGTTGACGATGGCATTGCTTGTACTTGTCATTGGACTTCTGTAGGATGTCCTAAACCTGTTGGAGGATGTGTTGGGTCCACTCAATAAAAAAGGTGGCTTTGTCAGCTTTAGTTGGAGAAAGATATGATTCGGTCGAGGTGACCGCAAGGGGAAGTGCAACATCTATGGGACCCAATGGTTGGAATCCCAACCCCACCTGAAAGGGGTTGTGGTTGATTGAGCTATGCAAGGCTTAGTTTTAGCTATGCTGGATATAGGGAATACTCTCATCCCATGTGTGAGGGTGCTTGGAATTATACATGTGTAGGATATGCATGATCATTCGATTTACGACCTCAGTTTTCCCATCTTTCTGGGGGTGGAAGGCCGTGGATTTGGTGAGCTTGGTGTCTAGCAGTGACCATAGTCTCGATAAGAATGTGCTGAGAAATCGACTATCTCGATATGAAACAATGTTTTTTTGGATTCCAAAATGTACCCAGACTCGTTCAAAGAAGATCTTGGCAATGATTTTTGTTGTGATGCTCTTCTTGTAGGCAACCATAATCGACATCTTAGAAAAGTGATCAACTACCACAAAAATATAGTCATTTCCCCACTTGGTGGATGGGAGGCCTGACATGTAGTCCATTGAGATGGATTCCCATGGCCTCTCAGGAGTAGGAAGAGGGGTGTACAAGCCTTGTTTCTTAGTGGTTGGTTTGGCAATAGCGCAGGTAGTGCAGGACCTGATATACTTGTTGTCCTCTTGTCGAAGTTTTGGCTAGTAGAAATGTTTTTGTAGCATCTCCACTGTCTTTTCGATGCTGAAGTGTCCTGCCACCCGATTATAGTGTTCTTCCAAAATAAGCTTTGCTTGCTCGCTTGATGGAACACAGATATGGCCCAGAAGACACAACAACCCATACTGAAGATGGAAATTATAGACAACTGCATTTTCACCCAACATTTGGTACGTGGTGGCGAAGTCTGAGTCTGCTCATAGAGTTGGGGCCATCCAGAGGTCTCATGGCCGCAAGAGTCTAGCACCGTGGTGAGTGTCGCAACTGGCGGTCTACTGAGGCAATCAACGACGCGGTTGGTGATTCCTATTTTATACTTTATGTTGAGGTGGAATTTATGTAAGTATGTGAACCACTTTTCATGGTGGTCATTCTGTAATTTGCCTTGTTTCTACATAAACTGAAGTGGCTTATGAATAATGTGGATGAATTTCTCCTTCCCAATAATGTAATGTCTCCACTGGAAGCATGCTTGCACATTCGAGTACATTTCTTTGTCGTAAGTAGAGTAATTATGGACAACATATGATAGTGTCCCACTATGATAGGCCACGGTGTG
The DNA here is from genome assembly GCA_009831015.1 of Picea engelmannii. Classification (NCBI taxonomy): domain Eukaryota; kingdom Viridiplantae; phylum Streptophyta; class Pinopsida; order Pinales; family Pinaceae; genus Picea; species Picea engelmannii. The sequence continues at coordinate 16,298 of ML791894.1, forward strand.
GTGTTTTTGAGTGAGAACGATGCCCAAAGCATAGTCTGAAGCATCTGTATTGATCTCAAAGGATTGTTGCAGGTCTGGTAGTGAAATTAATGGGGTTGAGCAGAAGCATTGCTTCAAATAATCGAACGCTTGTTGTTGGAACTGGCCCCACATAAAAAAATTCTTACCACTACCCCTGGTTATTTGGCTGAGGGCCCATGGAATATGGGAGAATCCCAACACGAACTTGTGGTAGAAATTGGCAAGGTCCAAGAAGCTCTGAAGCTCAGTGAGTGTGGTTGGGGCTGGCCAGTAATGGATGGCTTGGATATTGGTTGGATCCACATGTATTCCATGATAACCAATGATGTAGCCCAAGTAATGGACCCTATCCATGCCAAAGGAGCATTTTTCCAAGTTGGTGTATAGCTTGTGCTATCCCAGGGTGTGCAAAACCTGTTGAATATGCTGCAAGTGTTCTTCCTAAGACTTGTTTTAAATGAGAATGTCATCCATATACACCACTACAAAAGTATTGGTGAATGGTTGTGGGATATCGTCCATCATCCTCATGAAAGTGGCTAGAGAAAACCGAAGGGCATGACCAACCACTCAAAAAGGCCTTCCTTTGAATTGAAGGCAGTCTTCCATACATCTGTCTGTTCTATCGGGACCTGGTGGTAGCCACACTTCAGATCAATTTTACTCAATTATTTCCCCCCCGTGAGTTGATCAAGGAGGTCGTCAATTTGTGGAATTGGGTATCGGTTTCTGATTGTGATTTTATTCAGGGCCCAGTAGTCAGTGCAGATTCACAATGTTCCATCTTTCTTCTATACCAACATGATTGGGCTCTCGCAAGGTGATGAGATGGGATGGATGTGCCCCTTGTGGAGAAGTTCTTGGATCTTTCACTTGATCTCCTCATTCTCTAACATAGAGTGATGATAGACTGGCCCATTGGACAATGGTGTGTCAGGGGTTAGATCGATGGGGTGCTTGACCTGACAGTTCAGAGGTACCCCGGTAGGTGAGGAAAAGATATCTGAGTATTCTTCGATGAGCCAACTACTTGATTATGTTGTGTAGAGAGGTCAGCCACAAAGACCTTAGATGTGGTTGTGATCTTTTTCTCATTCTAAGAGAGGATCACGAAGAAGACAAACTTCCCCGTCTGAGAGATGAACTTCCTACATTTCTTGGAAGAAATCAAGGAAATAACACTAGGTGGGACTTCCTTGGGTATCCTGTAAAATTTCCTGTTCAAATTAATAATAACACTACGAGGCATAGAATCATATCCAACATGACATTTCCATAAATAAGGTTGGCCCAAAAGAACATCACAACATTCGAGAGGAGCAACATCACACAATACTTCGTCTTTGAAGGGCTTGATGTCGTATGACAGTTGGCACTGTTGGCTGACGCAGAGATCGCTTCCTTAGCGGATCCATGCAATGGTGTAGGGTTGTGGATGCGATGTTGTTAACAGGGCTAGCCTCTTGACAACATGTGCTGAGATGAGGTTCTTCTAGCTACCGCTATCAAAGATGAAGTGCAACGGGGTGACTTTTACCCACATCTGTGAATGGAAGAGGCACTCTCCTTCTTCTGGCTCATCTGTTTCATCAGGATGGGGCTTGGTGGTAGCAAAGGTGGTAGTGTGTTCCACATCAATGATATGACTTCCCCTTTTTGGTTCTGACTCAAATTCAGAACTCGCATCTGATTTAGAGGCTTTCACTTCAGCCACCAACGACTACTTTGAGCGGAATTCAACAGTGTTATACCAAGGTCTCTTATGGAAGTCACACCACTTCCCAATATCTTTCTTTGTCTTTCTGGTGTCCTTTTATTGTATACTAGACTAGTTATCCTGATACTATCCATATTTTATTTGTCCTTTGTTCTGTGGGTTAGGGCTGCCCTTTCCTGGATTTTGTTGAGAGGGGTTCTCGGACCCAAATTGTTGCATCTTTTGTTTGAGCTTCTTCTCGATTTTGACAACATATTGGTAGGTCACTCCTAAGGACAAGATGTTGTTAAGCCCTAATATTGGCTCATTAACCCTTAATTGGGGCATATTATATTAGTAATTTTATTTTATTTATGCCGGCTTTAGGCCATTAGTTGTAATTATACCTCCTAGTCTCCTATATATACCAAGGAGACATTTTCATTTTGAATCATCTTGTACTTGAACATTTAAGTGGGCTAAAAGGAGGTTTCCCCCTCAAAGAGGCTTATTATCTGAAATTCTCTCTTTTTCAAGGCGTTGAGTACTTTTTCTGAAGATTTTCTATGATATATTGATATTTGGTTCTTAACATATGGTATCAGAGCTCAAGGTCTTGGGGTTTCGCTGCTACATCTGAGACATCATGGAATTTTTGCTATAACTTTTTTTCTACAACGTTTAAGAAGGAACGGCTTGGAGGATAATTAGTAGACATATCGAGGGACATTGGGTTAAAAATTAAGCTCCTGAGACCTTACACTTTTGGAGATACAACCTGTAAAAGATAGGGTTCTGGAATCATCCTGAAATGAGGCATTGCAGAATTTTTGCTATAAAACATTTTATGTAATGTTTTAGAACCTGAAATCTGGAGGCCATTTACAGAAATAAGTAAGGTATATTTTTTAAAACTTTCAACTTCTAGGTCATCTTAAATTTGTATATACACCTTGTGTAAGATAGGGTATCTGACTAGTCCTATTGACTAGTCTCAAGAAGCTGTTCTAGGTAAAACAATCATAACTTCTTGCTAGAGTATCCAAATTGAGTGGGACTGGTTTCATTGGATCTTGGACAATCTGTAGTATTTTGGGTGCGAGTTTCAGAATTTGATATCAATTGTTTTGTGCGGGGCATGCTATACAAGTGAGATCTCCTGGAAAGGCCAAAAATTGGCAAGTTGTGAGGAAGTTACTGTAAATTCCACTTGGCACATCCAATTTTGATCAGACCTATGGCATTGCAGAGAAGAAATATCAGAGAACTACCTAAA
>ML791894.1:26082-57997 GCA_009831015.1 Picea engelmannii
AGGAAATTGTGGCCTTCATTCAAAGACAACTGCACAAACAATGGAACTTCTACTTAGTGAAGGTATTGGTGAAGGTGTTTGCACTCTATTCTACTGAAGGACAAAAATGGAGGTCGATGATCCCCTCATGTACTAAGTCCCTGATGTAGTGCATGTGGATCTCAATGTGCTTTGTCTGTTGCCTCTGAACTAGATCTCTGCAAAACTTTAGAGTTCTCCGATTGTCACACCATATGACGATTGGCCGATGAAACTAAATTCCCAACTCAATGAGAAAATTTTGTAGCCACATAGCTTGAATGGTTATGTTAACTACTCCTCTGTACTATGTCTTGTCTGAAGATAGAGAAATAGCATCTTGCTTTGTGATCAACCAACAGATAGGCCTAGAACCAAGACTAAGTGAGTAACTGGATGTGGACTTGCGATCAATGATATATCCATCCCAGTCAAAATCAATGAACCTGATGAGGTCCAATGTAGATTCTAATTCATATTTAATCCCAAAGGTGATGGTTTCGTGTACGTATCAAAGGACATGATTTGCAACCTTCCAATGTATCTCATGCGACTCCTGTATGAACCTAGAGACTGGTACAACTACATAGGAGAGGTTTGATCTAGAGTGTGTGAGATACAACAAGATCCCCACTAATTGTCTATATAGTATGTTTTCCACTAGTGGAGTGTCCCCGCCATCTTCAAGTATGACTCCTAATAGAAAAGGAGTCGGGGCAAACTTGTAGTCTGTCATGTGAAATCTCTAAAGGAGATATCATCCATACTTGTCCTAAGACAGTTTGATGTCTAATTCATCGTGACTGTTCTCTATTCCAAGGAAGAAATGTAGTGGACCCATTTCTGTCATTAAGAACCTATCATGTAGAATCCTCTTGACTAAAGAAATCATTGAGGTCCAACAGTCGGCAATCAACAAATCATCAACATACATAGCTAGGAGTAGAAGTGAATCAGGTGTCCTAAGCATGTAAATATTCGGGTCTAATTTACAACATACAAATTTATATGACAATAGGTAGGAGTCCATATTGGCATACCATGCCCTTGGGGCCTGCGTGAGGCCATAAAGAGACTTCTCCAGTCGACGGAATAGAGATGAATCTTGCAAAAATCCCTGGGGTTGCTCCATATAAATCTCCTTAGAGATATCGTCGTGAAGAAATGCATTCTTCACGTCCATGTGATGGAATTCCCATCCCTTGGTTGCCGCAATGGAAAGGTACAAACTTATGGAATCCATTGTTTCAACTCGAGCGGAGGTCTCATCATAGTCAATTTCGTGCACCTGCATAAATATTTAGCAACTAACCTGGCTTTGTATCTACTAACCTGTCCATTTTCTATGCTCTTGGTACTACAAACCCATCTACACCTGATAATTTTCCTTCTTGAAGGAAGGGGATCCAGATCCCAATTCTGGTTCTTGAGGAGGGAGTTGTACTCCTCTTGCATGGTAGATTCCAAAAAGGGATTCTTGACAACCTCTCCATAGGACTATGGATCTGAATACTAAACCAAGAAAAGATGCTTGGGTGGCATCAGTTTAGTGGAAGTGTGTGCAAGAGGAGGCTCCTTGAAATTAGATCGATTCATCTTAGTATTAGCTAGATCCTCAATAAGATCTCCTACATCATGAAGAGTAGTCTTGTCCCACTTAGGCCTTGACTCTGGCTCTGGCTCTACAATTGCACCTGCATGCACTGACTATGCATATGAATGTACTGACCTGGTATCTAAATCATATGAATCATGTAGATAAGAAATCTCATCTAAATAAGAGTCGGCATGTTCATGCTCATCATCACTGATAGGTGAAAGAACAAAAATATCTACATGTGGCTGCTGAGGTACATGCGAAACACTTTCCTCGAATTGGACACTACACTCAATGATGAGATGGTTTGAGGAAATATCAATGAGTTTGTATCCCTTTACACCATCGGGGTATCCAACAAAGATACACTCTCTACTATATAGATCAAGTTCCTTCCTTTTCTCATAGGGAATCCTGGCCCATGCACGAGAACCGAATATGCAGAAGTGGGTCACTTCCGGTTTGAGGCCACTCCAAGCCTTGTAGGTGGTATTATCCTTGAAATATATATGGGGATATCTATTTTGGATGTAGTTTGCAAAATAAATTTCTTTATGCCATAATATTTGTGGAAGTGACTTTTCATGTAGCATGCAAGATTCCATCTCTTTATGTATCTCATGGTTGAAATACTCCCCCCCGGTTATCTTTTTGGAGTACTTTTATCTTATTCCTTGACTGTGTTTCAACAAGGGCTTTAAAATCTTTGAGGTGTTGAATGACCTCTGATTTTTTCCTAAGAAATAAAACCCATGTGAAGCATGAGAAATCATCAACAAAAATGAGCACGTACCTTGATTTACTTATTAATGTATGTGTAAAAGGGCCCATTAGATCACTATGGATCAGATCTAAATGAAAGGAATCCTTCAAAGTATTTCCTTTGTCGAATTTCTATTTAAGGTGTTTTCCAAGAGCCAGGTAGACCATAAACCATTCCCTCACAAATTCCTTTGGAGAAGTGGATGCCAGGTAGACCATAAACCATTCCCTACTTTCTAAGTTCTTTCATATATCTTAAATTTAAATTCCTGAACCTTTTGTGCCATATCCTATTGCTTTCATCAACATGGGTAAGCAGTAATGCAAAATCTAGTTCAATAAATTCAGAAAATGTGTAGAGTTTGGATTGATGACTTACCTCACTGGTAGCAACCTTGCAATTGGTTTCCATGTCATAGATATCCATAGCATCAAGTGTGTGTTATAGCAATATTTTCCTCACCATTGTTATCTTGCATAGAGGGCCTTTTTCCATTTCCCTATGCAGACTTATCATCCCTTTTTGATGAATACAGAGCTAAAAATATACATTTTTTCACATATACACTCCCTATTAGTTATACAAGATGCGTATATGCTTGTTGCTCCACTACAACTCGCTTATATCAGGATTTGTGCTAGAAAATACAAAATGAGGTCGGGTTTCCATGTCACGAGAGAAGATCTCTGATCCTTAGCCTTCCATATACTGGAAATGTTCTGACTCGACACTTCAGCTACATTCTAAAGGCTATAAGAGCACAATTTCGAGCTATGGAAAAGAGGAGAAAGCATTCAACTTTGAGAGAAAAGTTACTCTAGAGAAATTACTTCATATTGAGTCTGCATCCCTTTGTCCCTGAAGTTTGAACATAGTGTTCATCCCCCAAGATCTTTCCCTATTGTAGAGAGGACCTAATTGCCTCTTTCCTATGATATTTCCTTTGGTAGAGGATTGAAGTGGTGGAGACCCAGTTGGAAGGAACTTGGTTTCTTGGTTTTGAACCATGCCAACACGGAAGTCTGTAATGTTGTCACTTCTACTGATCAATTATTAATAGAAATAATCCTTTCTCATCCTATTGGTATCTTGAAAATATATGATTATTATCCATGGGTGTGTTTGTAATGTTTATTAATGGATTATGCTATCTGATGTGCTAACACCTTTTATATTATCACTATGTACTTTCTCTTTGATGCAGACCCCCAACCCTCGGGCCAAGATTTGCACAGAATCATTCCAAATCTACCCCTAAGTCAAATTGACTCTTCAGTTACTCCTCAAGGAATCCCACACACACACAACATTGTTTTCCACAGGTCCTTATAGGTATGCCTGCGTGATTAAACATAAGGCATCACCCTGATCTGTTGACCACAATAAGATCGCACCTTTTTCCAAATCAGGACTTTGGGTTTCATGATATCGCGATTCCTGTTGTCGAGTTTCCTGTCTCTACAACCTCCGAAACCCGAAATGCTGAATTGCTGAAATCTGACCTTGTCTTCGTGACCCAGCAATACTCTTCCTATGCTTTCGAGAATACACATTTTGGAAATTCGTGAATCCCGACGCAACAATTCGTTTCCCTCTTGTACTTTCGATATCCAAAATACTGAGTATCGAAATCCCAAAACTCCGGTCCCCCTTCTCCTGAGCAAGATCAACGACTATGAGCCTCTCTGATCCAACGGCTCAGATCCTTTAGGATCTCGTGGGTCAAGAATTCTAAATTCTCACCCTCGCATCTTCCGATAACTGAAACACAGAAACGCCCTTTTGGTAATTTCCCTGAAACCTCACCTGTATGCACCTTTTCGGAACTTCGGGGTTCGGGATTTCGCGAATCCTCCACGACAAATGTTGTTCCTTCGACCTCCCGGTATCCAAAACCGTGATATGACGAAATGCTAATGTTTCACACCAAAGGCACGTCACATTCAACGACTTCGGGAAATTCAATGTTAAGGTCCCGACTCCTTGTCATCGAGACTTCCGGTATGCCGAACCCCGAAATACCAAAATTTCACCCTTAGCAATCTTTTTAGCGATTTGGGTCTTTAGAGTGACCAAGGATTCTGGCTTGCACTCCAGACTTAAGAACTCTGAATCCCTGAAATGATATGATGGCTCAAAACAAATCACGATCAATGATCCACATTGATTCCTGGTACCAAAGTGATGGGTTCATCCTTCCCTATCCACCTCATAGCTTCTCTAGATCCTACGGTCCTCACAACTTCACGAGTTCTCCACAAAGAATTCCGACCGCTCGATTCGCTATTCAATGACCCCTGTCAAACAACTCAGTGTTCTACCACTGGAACTTGACTTCTACGAGACGTTTTCAATCTCCATCTCCCTTTGAGCACTTTCAAAGGTGCTGACCCTCCTTAGCTTTCACTTGTGAACTAAAGTCTCTCAAAAGGGACTCTGCTCACACTCCTTGTGACAATATTTCAAATAACTCCTGGTTATTTGAGTCCTCGATTCTGTGCACTCTTTGCAACAATAGTCCTTCAAATCTTCCCTTGGTTGGTAAGTTTTAAGCTTTCAACCAGCCTGTGCACACCTTGCATAGCTTCTGTGCTCACATGCACTTCTACTAGAATGAGAACAACGGTATCTCTCCTGAGCTTTCCAAGATAAACTCAGAACCCTTTGTTAGAAAAACAGGACCGCGGAGCAATAAAATAAAACAAATGCAGAAATAAAACACAGAAGATACATAGTACAAGAGAGACACAGATTTACGTGGTTCACCCAGTGTGGGCTACGTCCACCAGAGAAATTGCCAGGTCCTTTCTTTATTATTATCCAACAAAATGAAGGGATACAACCTACAGCAAAACCCGCTGTAACTTCCTCTTCTTTCTCTCACAGTCTCCTCTCATAGAATACAATACTCACCAACATACATAGCCGCAATACATTTCCCTCATAAAACAGGGTTGCCTTCTAGGGCAAAAAAACCCTAACATAATCTCTGTCGTTAGATCTACGACCTTATAATGAATGGTCCAAATTTACAATGAAATTACAATATACTTTTACAAGGCAATTTTTGCTTTCGGGGCTTCGCCCCCGAACCCCCGTTGGGGGGCCGCTTGCCCCCAGACCCCCCAGTTGGGGGGATAGCCCCCCCAGACCCCGCAGAGGGGGTACCCCCCTCTGCACTCCCCCGCATGGAAGAGTGTACATACTTATCGGGTGTAAATACTTCATGGGGTATAAACATGGCTGAAAATAAAAGACCTCTAAATCAGGAAGATAATCAGGCTCCACAACCAACACCCTTATCAATGCACACCTTGCTGATGTTTCACTACACTCCTTGCAGGAACTTCTCTCACTTAGGAAGAGAAACAATTGAAACTCATTCTCTCTCTCTCTCTCTCTCTCTCTCTCAGACTTCAAACATTCAACATGAAATCATACATTCAACACAGTATTGAAGAAAATGCATAACAGAGAGAGTAAAACAACTGTAGGCATACCATTCAGCATATGTAAACAACAAACATCATAACAACATGAAATCTGAGTCAAAGCTTCATATATTAACTCAAGTGCTCTTGTACATGGGTTCTTCTCTACAACTTTCTTCTACAACTCTATTCTTCTATGCTATTCTAATGATACAACTAATACTATGATACAAAGGTGAGGGTATCTATATCTGTTTTCCCTCTTACTCTTCTAAATTGTCTAATCTATTAATTCAAACTTACCTACTTTCATTAACTGGGCTTAAATGCCTTTTACATTAACAAATGAGAGCAAATCGCTCACGATCTGTTTACAACAGTTAGATATAAATGCAAGTACACTTCTAGCTACTACATTAATATCTGCTTCTTAATCTTTCAAAAATATTTCAAAATGTGAAAAACATGTGTTGCGCTTTTCCCAATTGTCTTCCACCTTCATGCTCGCTTGGCTACTTACAATGCTCCTGCATCACACTCCCTTGCTTGAAAATTTTCATGAACTCCTGTTCATGAGCTCTTGCATGGTCTGTCCATGCCTCTGGATTTCTGCTTCATCTTCCCAACTAGCATCTTCAACTGGATGTCCTTTCCACTTGACCAAGTTTTCAAAATACTCCTTTCTCCTGGTCTTTTTTCTAATCCTTTTGTCAATTATACTTTCCATCTGTGGCTTTTCAGCTACATGCATTTGTTTTTTCCATTGAACTTCTTTCTGTTCATCTTCTGCTACTGCTTCTTTATCTCTATAAGGGTACAAATCCACAACATTGAATATCGATGAAATTCTGATCCCATCAAATAATTCAATATCATATGCGTTTGCCCCAAATTTTATCACGACCTTGCATGGTCCAATCTTTTTCATCCTCAGTTTGTTATATGTTCCCCTTGGGAACCTTTTCTTCCTCAGGTGTGCAAGAATCAGATCACCAACTTCAAATTGAAGTTCTCACCTGTGTTGATCTGCTCTCCACTTGTATTCTTGACTTGAGCTCTACAACCTCTCCTTAATTTGCCTGTGAAGCTCCTTCATTTCTTCTGCAAATTCCTCTGCACTAGCACTCCTGAATTCATTTTGTCCCAAATCTTTCAATTCAGAAACTCCCTTTGGCTACATTCCATATACAATCTGGAATGGACTCTGCCCTGTGCTTCTATTAATCAAATCATTATAAGTGAATTCCGCCTATGGCAGAATGTGATCCCACTGACTGTGGTGTTCAGTCACTAGGCTCCTTAGCAAATCTCCCAAGCTTCTGTTCACAACTTTTGTCTACCCATTCCTCTAAGGATGATACGCTGAGATAAAAGACAAACTTGTCCCCAACTTCTTCCATAAAGTCCTCCATAAATGTCCAACGAACTTGGTATCCTGATCAGAAACGATACTCCTTGGCAAACTGTGAAGTCTGATGACTTCTTTGAAAAACAGGTTCGCAATATGAGTTGTGTCACTGGTTTTCTGGCATGATATGAAGTGTGCCATTTTTGAAAATCTGTCTACCACCACAAAGATTGAATCATACCCTCTCTGTGTTCTTGGCAGTCCCAATATGAAATCCATGCTCACTGCATCCCATGGCCTTTATGGTATGGGTAATGGTTGATATAACCCTATGTTCTACCTTTTCCCTTTTGTGTGCTGACAAATCCTGCATCTATCCACAAATTTCTTAACATCTATCCTCATCCCTGGCCAAAAATATGAGCCATTCAACTTTTAGAACGTCTTATCATGACCAAAGTGTCCGACCAATCCTCCATTGTGTTTTTCCTTCAGTAGGTTCTCCCTCATGGAGCATTTTGGAATACATAGTTGATTGCCCCTGAATAATAATCCATCCTAGATCATATATTCGGTCCACTGGCTTCTGTCCCTGAGAATTGGATTCTCAGATGCCTCATACGCCTCCTTAAAATTTGGGTCATCCCTGTACATTTCTTTGATGTTATCAAAACCTAAAATCTTGACTCTGAATTCCTGCATAAGCAAACATTTCCTGCTCAAAGCATCAACAACTTTGTTAGCAGTTCCAGAAATATGCTTAATCACAAAAGTAAAATTTTACATGAATTCAACCCATTTAGCATGTTTTTGGTTCAGCTTCTCTTGTTGAGTCACGAATTGTAAAGCGTGATTATCAATGTACAAAACAAACTCTTTAGGAACCAAATAATGTCTCCATTTCTTCAGTGCTTGTATGAATGCATAAAATTCTTTGTCATATGTTGAGTACTTGTTCTTCGCTTCATTCATTTTTTCACTGAAGTATGTGATTGGCTTGTCGTCTTGGCTCAAGACCACTCCAATTGCAAATCCACTCACATCACACCTAACCTGAAATTTCTTGATAAAATCCGGCAAAACCAGAATTGGTTGTTCCATGATCTTCTTCTTCAACAGATTGAAACTCTTCTCTACTTCTTCTATCCAGTGAAAAGATTTGTGTCTTTTCTTCACCGTATCCATCATTGGTGCGCTAATTCTACTAAAATTTCGAATGAATTTCCTGCATAAACTTGCCAAACCATGGAAGCTTCAAACTTCAAGCACACTCTTCAGTGATGGCCAATTCTTGATTGCATTTACCTTTTCTGGATCCATCTTCAACTCATTTGAAGATATAACAAAACCCAAATAAATGAGTTCGGTCCTCATAAATGATGATTTCTTCATATTTATCAGCAATTTCTCTTGCTGTAATCTTTTCATCACTACAACTAGATGATTTAAATGCTCTGCTTCTGTTTTACTGAAAATTAATATATTGTCAAGATATACAATGACGAATTTCCCAATGAAATCCTTCAAGACTTCTTTCATCAATCTCATGAAAGTACTGGGTGCATTTGTTAAGCCAAATGGCATAACAAGCCATTCATACAACCCCTCATTTGTCTTGAATGTTGTCTTTCAATCATCACCTTCTCTCATTCGAATCTGATGATACCCGTTTTTCAAATCAATTTTTGAAAAAAATCTTGCTCCACTCAAGCAATCCATCAAGTCATCCATCCTTGGCAATGGAAATCTATATCTGATGGTAATCTTATTAATTTCCCTTGAGTCTGTTCACATTCTCCAGCCTCCATCTTTCTTTGAGCTGAGCATTGTTGGAACAACACATGGACTCAAACTCTCTCAAATCAATCCTTTGTCCATTAAGTCCTGGACCTATCTCTTGACTTCCTCATTCTCCTGCAGTTTCAACCTGTACGCGGATTTGTTTGGTAAACTAGCTCTAGGTATAATCTCAATGTGATGGCTTATACTCCTGATCGGTGGCAACGAACAAGGTAGTTTGTCCACTACTATATCAGCAAACTCTTCTAGCAACTTCTGGATTTCTTCTAGTAAATCATCTATCCTCGTACTGGTCAAAAGAAATTTAGGCTTCTTGACCACAATAAATTGTGTGTCTTCCTTCTTCTTAACCTCCTTAAGAAGTTCCTTCCCACTCATGAGAAGTACAGTGTTGCTTACCTCTTTATCCTTAATTGGCAGCAACATGTGAGTCCTACCATTTTTCTCCAGGGTGTATGTGTTCTTTCTCCCATCATGAACCACGTTCCTATCATATCTCCATGGTCTACCTAGCAATAGATGACAAACATCCATGGGAATGACATCACATAATATTTCATCCTTATATCCTCCTATTTTAAATTCAACTAAACATTGTTTAGTAACATTTACTTGATCTCCTTTTTGAAGCCATGAAACTCTGTATGGGCTTGGATGTAAAACAGTATCCAGCTCCCGCTTCTCTACCATCTCTGTAGATACGAGATTGTCTATGCTACCACTGTCCACTATGACTTTGCATACTCTATCCTTAGTTTTGCAAGCAATCTGAAACATACTGTTTCTTTGGGCTGGGTTCTCTACCTCCTTCTCCGGCTTCAAGAGAACTTTCCTCATCACCAAAGATCTTCCGCCCTCAGCATCTTCTACCTCAACATTCCATCCTTGAGCTTCGGAAATGTGAGTTTCACCACCATCTTTCTTCTTATCTGGATACTCATAGGATTTATGTCCGATTTTCCCACAGACAAAGCACTTTACTTCACCGCCTCTGCCTCTTCCTCTTCCTCTAGCTCGAGGAAAAGTATTTCTATCGGCATAATGCCCTCTCTATGAGATTCCCCCTCTCTCATGTTGAGTCTGAGGTTTGTTCCCTTCTTCTTTAGATTTTTGAGTTCTATCTTGGACAATTGTTTTGCCTCTGGCTTGACTTCTATCTCGGCCTCTTTGACCTTGTTTTTAGCTCAGCTTCTCTTCAACTTTCAGATCCATCTGATAAGCATCTTCTATAGTTTGAATGATCATCATGCTCATCTCATCTTGAATGTCATATTGCAGACCATTCATGTATCTGGAAACCTTTTCATCATCGCTTTCCCGATGACCTTCTCTGATGTTTATCTTGTAGAACTCTTCAGTTGTAATGATCCCAAGCCAAATTTTTTCTTGGAATCACTAACTACTACTGATCTATTGATGTGCAGGTATTTATTGAGTTATTAAGTGCATACAAGATTCATCAACACATGAAGATCACAATGTATTCAAGATGTAGAAGCACACGCAAAGATCTGACCTTTTTATTATGAGCAATGTAAGATCAATACAATAGATGGATGATCTGGCATAAACCTCATATGGCCATACAAGAAATAGATATGATCTACTACAAAATGCTTCTGACAATACAAAATAAGCCTCCAAAGGCTGGATATACAATGAAGACTGAATCAAGTAGAACTGAGCCGTACTAATGCTCAACCTCCAAGCTGAAAAGTACCACACCCTACTAGAATGCTGAAGCCCTCAATAATTCGGCCCTGCTACCAAAAGTGTCCAATCATCCCGAGAAATATGCCAAATGATAGATCGGGCAACTGTAAGGACAACCCAGATGTCCAAATTCCCAAATCCACTCTCAAACCCTATAGATCTGAATTCCTCCACTGAATGGTGCACCCCGCTGGATGACTGAAACCCTAGCTAGTTCATCCCTGATGAAGGAGGCCTCCAAATTCTCTGACACTCTCCAAGAATATAGATCGGGATATGAGAATCCTATGGGAGAAGTTTCGGACTCAGATCTCAAGCAGATCTCCCTAGATCTGAGTTTTACTGAATCACAGGATGTCCCCTATGGCTCCAAGATGTCCCAATCTGCAGACAAATGTAGAATGATGATAACCCTCTACAAAATCCCTCAAACTGATGGTCCTGCCCCTGCAAACAAAATCCAACTGTCGAAATGGCCCCAGGCCCTGAGGATAAGCTGGATCGAACCTCCCTCTAGATGATGGTGCGCCCTTGCTGGAAACACAAGAACAATACGACCTGCTACCTTCTAAAGTGCTAGATGGAGATGGGATGAGACTAGAATGGTGTGGAGGAGTCTTTCATCCCCAATACCAAGTTGCAGAAAAAGATGAGTGGATATTTCACCATTGAGTTGTTCACAAGGGTTTGTGCAACAAAACCCCCAAACTGAATGCTCAAGAGCAATAGCAAATGCTAATCCAAAACCAGAATGCCTAATAGGTGCGCCCCAGCCTCTTACTTATACTTTTTCCCTTCTAATTCTCTGTTGAGTTAGGTTAACTCCTAGGGTTAATATTCTATTCTTCTGTTGAGTTATCTTTTACCCTTAATCCCTTTTCCTTTCTTAAGTCAACTTAAAAATATAACTTTAGCGTCCTTGACTTCCCCCTTCAGTGTAAGACTATGACCTAGTGGGGGTGCCCAGGCCACTGAGTCTCCACATCACCTCTCTAAGAGGTGGGGGACATTACAGTCTCCCCTACTTGAAAGTGCTTGTCCTCAAGCAATTCCAAACCTGCTTCTCTTACCACGTGTTCCTTCTCCCAAGTGGCATCCTCAATGGGTAAATCCTTCCACCTGACCAGGTACTCCTTGATGCTTTGGTTTCTGAGCGTCTTCTCTCGAACTTCTAGTACCTCCTCCGGAATCAAAACAAGTTGTCCCTCCTCATCCATGGGGGGTAATACCTCAATAGGCCTGATGTGTTGACCAAGGGCTTTCTTAAGGCACGAGACATGAAAAACGTTGTGAATTCTACTACCCTGTGGAAGCTCCAGCTCGTAAGCTATGGCCCCTATCCTCTTGCTAACTCTGTAGGGTCCAAAGAAATGTGGCTGTAGTTTCTCCACTCCACTTCTTTTAATGGAAGCCTGACTATATGGTTGCAGCCTCAAGTAGACTAAATCGCCAACCTCAAAAGTCCGGTCAACTCTGTGCTTGTCTGCTTGGACCTTCTACTAGTTTTGTGCCCTCTGTAGATGATCCTTCAATTCCCTGAGAATGTCTTGGCTCTGTTGCACCCAATCCTGTACCATGGGTGCCCTGCTGTCCCCAAAGGCAATCTCCACAAAGGAAAGGGGATCATAGCTATATAAAGCTCTGAAGGGTGTCATGCCTATGGATACATGATGGGTGGTGTTGTAGCAATATTCTCCCAAGTGCAACCATCTAACCCATGCTTTCTGTTGTCCCGCTACGTAATTTCTGAGGTAGCCTTCCACCCATTTGTTGACTATTTCAGTCTGACCGTCCATCTGAGGATGATAACTAGTACTAGGAGTCAATGTCATACCTACTAATATGAACAACTCTTGCTAAAATGTACTCATGAATCTACTGTCCCTGTCACTGATAATGGTCTTGGGTAGGCCGTGTAGTCTGAACACCTCTCTGAAAAATAATTCGGCCACTTGTGCCATGCTGAAGTTTGTGGCTATGGAAAAGAAGTGTGCAAACTTCGTCAATCTATCCACCACCATGAAAATGCAATCCTTCCCCTGTGCTCTGGGCAAACCAGTGATGAAATCCATGGATATACTTTCCCACTTGTGTTCTGGAATGGGTAGGGGTTGAAATAGTCTTGCAGGGTGCGTGTGCTCGTCCTTGTTTTCTTGGCATGTGGTGCACTCTTTGACATGCTTAATCACATCCTCCTTGAGGCCTTTCCATGCAAACCTCTCTCTCACCTGCCTGTAAATCTTGCTGATGCCCTGATGTCCTGCTACTGGTGAGTTATGACATGTATGAAAGATCTTAGCTTTGAGAACTGATCGAGGAACTAAGAAGATTCGACCTTTGTAATAAATGAGGTCTTTTATGACCCTGAAGTTGTCATCATGTATTTGTCCATCCAATAGTTGACAAGCGAACTGATCCTTTGCATATTCCACTATCAAGTGATCCTTCTAGTCAACTGACATACCGTACATGGAAAAAATGGATGGCCTCCTGGATAATGGATCGGCTACTGCGTTGTTCTTCCCCTTGAAAAATTCAATGTCGAAGTCGTAGGCCTGTATTTTGCTTACCCATTTCTGTTGTATTTCATTCAAATCTTTCTGCTCCAGTAGATATTTAAGACTGTTATGGTCTGATTTGACCACAAACCTTGCACCAACCAAATATTGCCTGAATTTGGCTAGTGCATGCATGATAGCGAACATTTCTTTGTCGTAAATGCTGTAAAGTAGTTCAGGACCTCTGAGTTTCCAACTTTCATAGGCAATGGGGTGCCTATTCTACATCAAAATGGCCCCTATACCTTCCCCTGATGCATCACACTCCAAGGTGAAGGGTATGCCAAAATATGGGAGAGCTAGAACTGGACAGGTACTCATGACTTCTTTCATTTTCTCCATCGTGGCTTGGGCCTCGTCACTCCATTTGAAGGACCCATTTTTGGTCAGGTCAGTCAAGGGTGTGCACAGTTGAGAGAACCCTTTAAAAAAATTTCTGTAGTATGTACATAGGCCCAGGAATCCCCTCAGTTCCGTGAGTGTCTTTGGAGTAGGCCATTCCCTAATGGCTGTTATTTTCTCCTGGTGTACCTGTACTCCTTTTGCCCCAATGATGTGTCCCAAGTAGAGTACCTCTGTCATCCCAAACTCACACTTGGATTCCTTGGTGTATAGTGACTGTTCTTCCATGATTGATAGGATTTGGTCCACATGTCAAAGGTGTTCCTCCTAGGTTTTGCTGTAAATGAGTAAGTCATCAAAGAATACCAACAAGTGTTTCCTCAGCTGTTTGTTGAACACATGGTTCATGTAGGACTGGAATGTGGTTGGTGTTACAGATTATTTTTGTCATCCCTATGACCGTTAATGATGTAAACCTATATGTTGCCTTCAGAGGGGTCAGTGGCCTGAGTTCCTGAAGAGAGAAGGGAGAAGAACTTTTCCTGAGAAAAGAAGTTGCATTTTCCCTTGTAAAAACCCTGCAAAAAAGGAAGTTCCCAGGTTGCTATATAGGCAGGGTGCGAGAATGCCTGATTCTCATAGGTTGAACCAGAGCTAAGGTGCGAGATGTTCACAGGTTGCTCTATAGGTAGGGTGCGAGAATGCCTACACGTGGGAAAAACAAGCGTTTTCTCGAATCTTCTAGAAGGAGAAACTTCTATGGTGAGGTGGCATCCGAATGGTTTGGATCTTACTCGCTTTCATGATTTAGTGGGATCATCCCTCCTCACCTTATCCTCTTCAACTTATAAAAGGAGAGGAGTTCTCATGGAGAAAGTTAGCTTTGGTGAGCTTGGATCTTTTGGTTGGCTTGGAATTATTAGCTTGGTTAGAGTGGCTTTGAGATTTGCTTTGTCAAGATAGATTGTGAGTAGCTATCAGATCCATGGTCTCCGAATTCTTGGAGTGAAAGTGTGTGGGGAATGAAGGAAAGTTGGAAGGGACCTTACAACATCAAGGCCATGGTTGTAATCTCTCTTTCACATTTAATATGATACAATAATATGATTCTTTCCTATAAAGCTTGTTGTGTTTTATTGTATGATTCCTTGATCACATACATAGGTTTATATTGAGTTTATGCTATTACTATCACTTTGGTTGGTTGCATTCTTTTGCAGGTTCATCATTGTATGAGTGTTGGAACAGAGCTAGGATGGCGATGGAAGGAGGATGCGACATTTAAATGGTATGTCACCTATCCCTCTTTAGTTAGTAAATTCAATATCTAAAACTTAAGGAAAGCGTCATGTTTTGGTGTGTTTTTCTCTAGATATAGGGAGATCTGTTAGTGTCCGCACCTACCGATTAGTCCTATAACAGCTGGGGCATTGGTTAACCCAAAGGGAATTACCAAAAACTCGTAATGGATGTAGTGACACCTAAAGGCTGTTTTTGAGATGTCCTCCTACCTCATCTTGATTTGATGGTAGCCCAAATGGAGATCATTTTTTGTGAAATAGATAGCTCCATGCAGCTCATCCAACAACTCATCAATCCTAGGTATGGGGTACCTGTTTTTGATCATCTTTTTATTCAAATCCTGGAAGTCAATGCACATTCTCATCGTTCCATCCTTTTTCTTAACCAAGATTATTGAAGAAGAGAACGGGCTTGAACTCGGCCTGATGTGTCCCATGTCTAGAAGCTCTTTGATGGCCTTCTCTATCTCATATTTATACTTCTTGGGATGCCTATAGGGTGTGGTGATAACTGGTTTAGCCCCTGCTTCTAGCTCAATAATGTGTTCAAACCCCCTGTCTGGTGGCACACCCGGAGGAATCGGCCCAAACACCTTGTGGTGCATATCAAGGATCTTTTTAATCTCTGGAGCATAGTGCACCTTTCCCTTCTCATCCACTCATGTTGAGACTTTACATTCTACTGCATATACAATTTCTTCCCTTCTGAAGATGGCTTCCATCCTCTTGGTCGTGACCACTCTGGCAGAGTTACCTGTCATGCCTCTAAGCACAACCTTTCATCCTCCTTCCTCTACAAAGGACATTTCCATGGTCTTGTAATTGGTGGTGATGGGACCTAAAGTGCTGAGTCACTGCACCCTTAGGATGATGTTGGTATCAGAAAGATCCATCACATACACATCCTGAACTAACTCATTCCTTTATAAGGTGAGTTTCATACTTGGTATGTATCTGTCACAGGGCATAGTACTCCCGCCTGCTACCTCTACTTTGAACCCTTCAAACTCTACTGTTGGTATGTGCCTCCTCTTTAGTAATGCCTCATCAATGAAATTGTGGGAAGCTCCTCCATCAATCAGAACCGAGACTCTCTGTCCCTGCAAGACCCCTCTCATCCCGAAGGTGTTGAACTTGGGTACCCTGCTGATAGATGCCAAGGTAGCCTTCTCTCCAGCCGCACAGTCAAGTTCTGGAACCTTCTCTTATCCTGTCTCTGCAGTTTCGGCCTCAATGTTTTGTATCTGACCATACTCTTCCTCCTCTTCATTATCTGAGGTAACTTCTATATAGTGAACCTGGCCATGTCCCATGCACTTATGTGACGGATTCCATGGTTCTTTGCAAGTGAAGCAGAGTTTCTTTCTCCTCAGTTCCCTTTTGGCGTTGTCATCTATCCTACCATGGCCCCTGTCAAATCCCTTTGGGTCACGTCCCCCTTGATTCATTGGAGGTCTTTGATCTCTTCCTCCACTGTTAAGAGGTGGTTTGGGTATGAATCTAGGCTTTGCAGCTGGCCCCAAATCCCTCACCTTCCAAATGGCCTCCTGTAGGTTGTGGGGTTTAAAGGCCTTTACCCAACCCTTCAAGGGTTCCATCAACCCTTCTGTGAAAAGCATCATGAGCCTTGTTGGGGACATATCCTGTACCATAACTGCCAATCTCTGAAATTCATCAATATACACTTCAACCATACCTGTTTGTTTGAGTTGGGTAAGCTCCTGGAAATGTAGCTCAGGATCTCCTTGGTCAAATCTATCAATGATCCTCTGAGTGAACTCTATATAGGATACAATCTGATTGTGGCTGAGTGTGGTGAGTCCATGATACCACCATTCATGAGCCTTGCCATCCAGGTACATAGTGGAAAATTTGATGGCCTCCATCTCTCTCATGGGGTTGATTTGCAGGTAAGTATCCAACTTTTGTACCCAAGATTGAGCTGTCATCTTAGCCGTACCATCAAAGTATGGAATTTCTATTTTTCCTGCTCTTCGTTCAAACTCAAAACTACCCCTGTTGTTCGTCCTGGGTTGATTTATGAACTTGAGTTGACAATACTGGTCTAGGGACATCTGTTTTTGGATCTTCATATCTAAACTATAGTATTCATTGGTACTCCTCGCCAATTGTCCCACAAAATATTCAACCAATTCTTGTTTCCCTAGCTCATCTAAGAATGTGGGCATATATAGTCTCAGGTTGGCTCTGCCACTCATATGTTAGCCAATCTGTTCATCTGTGAATGTGGGTATGTATCTCCTCAAATTGATCCTGCTACCCATTTGACCCTAGAGCGTGTCTCCTTCCAAACTCCCCTCAGATCTGGAAGATTTCTCTTGATTATGTCTGATCTCCTCATGGATCCCACCGGATCCACCGGCCTCCTTATGCCCATAAGTATTAGGGTCTTTCCCCTTATGTGCCATTTCCATTAGAAATGCAGTTAGCTTGGTTTGGTTCATGTTCATTATCTGCAGGTTCTCGTCAACTTTCTTCAATGTTTCAGAAAGCTCAGCATGTCCCTTCCTGTTGGTTTCATAGTATTCGTCCAAATATTGGACCAATGTGCTTTCCGTGCGGTTGACGAATTGCTGGAACTTGTTAACTTCCACTGCTACGAGAGTCAACTCTAAAGCTTCATGGTCATCTCCAGATCCCTCCATCTTGGCCTCTGTTTCACTATTGGGTTTCTTCCTCCGACCCATAAGGATACCACTGTACCTTTTCATGCGCTGATCCTTCCATAGGTTTGGAGGATCGAAGCTATGATACCACTATAATGATCCCAAGCCAAATATTTTCTTGGAATCACTAACTACTACTGATCTATTGATGTGCAGGTATTTATTGAGTTATTAAGTGCATACAATATTCATCAACACATGAAGATCACAATGTATTCAAGATGTAGAAGCACAAGCAAAGATCTGACCTTTTTATTATGAGCAATGTAAGATCAATACAATAGATGGTTGATCTGGCATAAGCCTCAGATGGCCGTACAAGCAATAGATATGAGCTACTACAAAATGCTCCCGACAATACAAAATAAGCCTCCAAAGGTTGGATATACAATGAAGACTGAATCAAGTAGAACTGAGCTGTACTAATGCTCAACCTCCAAGATGAAAAGTGCCACGCCCTGCTAGAATGCTGAAGCCCTCAATAATTTGGCCCTGCTACCAAAAGTTACCAATCATCCCAAGAAATATGCCAAATGATAGATCGGGCAACTGTAAGGACAACCCAGATGTCCAAATTCCCAAATCCACTCTCAAACCCTATAGATCTAAATTCCTCCACTGAATGGTGCACCCCACTGGATGACTGAAACCCTAGCTGGTTCAGCCCTGATGAAGGAGGCCTCCAAATGCTCTGAAACTCTCCAAGAATATAGATTAGGCTATGAGAATCCCGTGGGAGAAGTTTCGGACTCAGATCTCAAGCAGATCTCCCTAGATCTGAGTTTTACTGAATCACAGGATGTCCCCTATGGCTCCAAGATGTCCCAATCTGCAGACAAATGTAGAATGATGATAACCCTCTAGAAAATCCCTCAAACTGATGGTCCTTCCCCTATAAACAAAACCCAACTGTCGGAATGGCCCCAGGCCCTGAGCATAAGCTAGATCGAACCTCCCTCTAGATGATGGTGTGCCCTTGCTGGAAACACAATAACAGTATGACCTACTACCTTCTGAAGTGCTAGATGGAGATGGGCTGAGACTAGAATGGTGTGGAGGAGTCTTTCATCCCCAAGACCAAGCTGCGGAACAAGGTGAGTGGATATTTCACCACTGAGTTGCTCACAAGGGTTTGTACAACCAAATCCCCAAACTGAATGCTCAAGAGCAATAGCAAATGCTAATCCAAAACCAGAATGCCTAATAGGTGTGCCCCGGCCTCTTACTCATACTTTTTTCCTCCTAATTCTCTGTTGAGTTAGGTTAACTCCCAGGGTTAATCTTCTATTCTTCTGTTGAGTTATCTTTTACCCTTAAGCCCTTTTTCTTTCTTAAGTCAACTTAAAAATATAACTTTAGCCTCCTTGACTTCCCCCTTCAGTGTAAGACTATGACCTAGTGGGGGTGCCCAGGCCACTGAGTCTCCACATCACCTCTGTAGGAGGTGGGAGACATTACATCAGTGTATTCTTTCATCGACATCAGCTTCTGTCTCAAATTCTACATCCTCCGAAACAAAGTGATTTGATAATCCTTGGGTATAAATTTGGCTTTCATATTTGCAACCATTCTATCCCATCTTTTGATTTTCTGCTTGCAATGTCTGTCAGCCTGCAGTTCATCCCACCATAGTGTTGTATGCCCTTTAAGTCTAGTAACAACATGTTTGACTTTCTTGTCTTCCTCGACATCCTCATAGTCGAAGTATTTATCCAAAGCTCTAATCTAGTCTAGAAGCTCTTCAACATCTAAGTTTCTTTCATACATGGGAATCTCCATCTTTTCTCTGGCACCTATCCTTGCAACCGCCCTGAATAGGTGTTCATCCACAGCATCTTCGACTACAACTTCTTCTCCTTCATTTCTAGATTCATTTTCACTTTCATCCTCGCTAATATCCCCAGTGTCAACTGTGCACCTCTGTGTTGTCTCCATGGCATCAAGCCTGGCATGTAATTCGTGCATTTCTCTTTCCATGGCTGGATCAGGCATTGGCATTGGCCTGTCTCCTCTTCTTGGAAGCATGGTTGTAAAATGTTCTCCCTTCTCTCTGCTACAGAAAGTAAAGAAATTAGTTCTGGGCTCTGATACCACTTGATGCAGACCCCTGACCCTCGGGCCAAGATCCACACAGGATTGTTCTAAATCTACCTCTGAGTCAAATTGACTCTTCGATTACTCCTCAAGGAATCCCACACACACACAATAGTGTTTTCGATAGGTCCTTATAGGTATGCCTATGTGATTAAACACAAGGCATCACCCTGATCTCCTAACCACAATAAGATCGCACCCTTTTCCAAATCGATACTTCGGGTTTCACGATATCGCGATTCCTGTTGTCAAGTTTCCTGTCTCTATAACCTCCGAAACTCGAAATGTCGAATTGTCGAAATATGAACTTGTCTTCATGACCCAGCAATACTCCTCCTATGCTTTCAAGAATTCACATTTTGAAGCTTCGCGAATCCTGGCGCAACAATTCATTGTCCTCTCGTACTTCCGGTATCCGAAATACCGAGTATCGAAAGCCTGAAACCCCGATCCCCCTTCTCCCGAGCAAGATCAATGGCTATGAGCCTCTCTGATCCAATGGCTCAGATCCTTTCGGGATCTCGTGGGTCAAGAATTCTGAATTCTCACCCTTGCATATTCTGGTAATCGAAACACCGAAATGCCCTTTCAGGAATTTCCCCGAAACCTCACCTGTATGCACCTTTTCAAAACTTCGGGGTTCGCGATTTCACGAATCCTCCACGACAAATGTTGTTCCTTCGACCTCCTGGTATCCGAAACCTCGATACGCCGAAATGCTGATGTTTCACACCAAAGGCACGTCATTTTCAATGACTTCGGGAATTTCAATTTTAAGGTCCCGATTCCTTTTCATCTAGACTTCCAATATGCCGAACCCCGAAATACAAAAATTTCACCCTTAGCAATCTTTTTCTCGATTCGGGTTTTTAGGGTGACCAAGGATTTTGGCTTTCACTCTGGACTTAAGAACTCCGAATCCCTGAAATGATCTAACATCTCAAAACAAATCATGATCAATGGTCCACATTCATTCCTGGTACCAAAATGATCGGTTCATCCTTCCCTATCCACCTCGTAGCTTCTCTGGATCCTACGGTCCTCGCAACTTCGCAAGTTCTCCACGAAGAATTCTGACCGCTTGATTCGTTGTTCAATGACCCATGTCAAACGAATCGACGTTCTTCCACTGGAACTTAACTTCTGTGAGATGTTTTCAATCTGTGTCTCCCTTTGAGCACTTTCAAAGGTGCTGACCCTCCTGAGCTTTCACTTGTGAACTAAAGTCTCTCAAAAGGGACTCTGCTCGTAATCCTTGTGGCAATATTTCAAATAACTTCTGGTTATTTGAGTCCTCGACTCTGTGCACTCTTTGCAACAATATTCCTTCAACTCTTCCCTTGGTTGGTAAGTTTTAAGCTTTCAACTAGTCTGCGCACACCTTGCATGGCTTCTATGCTCCACCTGCACTTCTACTGGAATGAGAACAACGGTATCTCTCCTAAGCTTTTTGAGATAAACTCAAAAACCTTTTCAACGCAGACCTTGCGGATGTTTCAGTGCACTCCTTGCAGGAACTTCTCTCACTCAGGAAGAGAAACAATTGAAACTCATTCTCTCTCTCTCTCAGACTTCAAACATTCAACATGAAATCATACATTCAACATAGTATTAAAGGAAATGCATAACAGAGAGAGTAAAACAACTGTAGGCATACCATTCAGCATATGTAAACAACAAAAATCATAACACCATGAAATTTGAGTCAAAGTTTCATATATTAACTCAAGTGCTCCTATACATTGGTTCTTCTCTACAGCTTTCTGCTACAACTCTATTCTTCTATGCTATGCTAATGATAAAAATACTACTATGATACAAAGGCGAGGGTGTCTATATCCATTTTCCCTCTTACTCTTCTAAAATGTCTAATCTATTAATTCAAACTTACCTACTTTCATTAACTGGGATTAATTTCCTTTTACATTGACAGATGAGATCATACGCTCATGATCTGTTTACAACAGTCAGATATAAATGCAAGTACACTTCTAGCTACTACATTAATATTCACTTCTTAATCTTTCAGAAATATTTCAAAATGTGCAAAACGTGTGCTATGCTTTTCCCAGCTGTCTTCCACCTTCATGCTCGCTTGGCTGCTTACGATGCTCCTGCATCACTCTTCTTGGTTGTCGAGAACTTCTTGCAGGTATAAAGCTTTGGCTCAAAGTTCTCAACGGTGGAACATCATCAAAAGTTGGATTGAGGTAGGCCTCTTCCTTGTATTGCACATTAATTTATATAGCATATGTTGGAATTGAGTTGATTTCTACAGTCATACCTATCTATTGTGGTTTACCCTTGGCCATAGAGAGTTTTTCCCTTGTAATAGAAATGACGACTCCACTGGGGAGAGATCTTCCTTCTAAGGGTTGAAGTACTTTTTCTTATTACATTTCTCTTTTTCCTTTGTATTTCTTGTCCTGTCACTACTTGACAGATTTTGTTCACTCTGAGTCTTATTATTCAACCTTTTTCCCTTTCCTGGCCTTGTTTTAAAGCATATACACCCTTTTTTCCTTGACAGCCACATATACACGCTTGTTGTCTCACTGCAAGAAGCGTAAATACACTCTGTTCTCCTGAACAGTCACGTATACCACTTCCCCTTGCTTGTTTGCTTGGTTTAGTGACTGCTGGGTGAGATTTGAAAATTGATGAGCCTTCTTAGGTCTCTATAGTGCCTGCTGAGATTTTCTGGGATGACAGGAAACCTGTTTGGAGTTGAATTTTTGGGCGGAGTCTTTCTCTTTGTTTTTCATTTTTGATTTGTCCTTGTTATCTGGGTTGTTTGCTTGGCTGATTGGTATTCTACTCGAGTTATTTCTCTTATACACAGTAGAACTTATATATTAGGTTGCTTATCAGTCCATGCATTTTCTTTTCAGTATATTGAAAATACAAAAAATAGGCATTTTGCATTGGTTGGCATTTTTGTCTTGGAATCTTTATCATTATCTTAGAAAATTTAGTGAAAGGTTTCATTTTAATTCTGAATTGCAGAATTGAAATTGAAGACTGCATAGTTCTTATTTAGCATATGATTCATTGAAATTTTAAAGACAAACTTTGCATTATATCAGTATTTATTTTCTTGCTGAGTCATAACACCATGAGTTTCACTTCCATACCTTTTTGAGTAACCACGACCAATAAAATTTACGCTTTAAACTAAAATTGATTAGTCACAATTTTATTTTTAGGGTGCACAAACTAGCCTAGGATTTAGTGCCTGTGGATAGGATCTTGTGAGTAAACTTATCCAAGGAAATTAAATCAACATATGTGTCTGAGACAGGGAGTTGAGAAGTCCATTGTATAATTGGTAATATCAGGAGGCTCTACTCACACCAGATTTAATCATGAGGTCATGTGAAGTTAGTTGAAGGGATAACCCCTGGATACTCACCTAGCGTCAGAGATATTTATGTGGATTTATTCATATTTGGGGATATTTCTAGTACCCATACCTCTGTGAGAGGCGGTGCTTTCAAGGTTTTTGTCTTTGCTACCCTGTCCATATGGTGATATGGACTTACGACTGCTTGCCTCTGCATCGATTATACAGTAGTTTATTAGTTTCTTGACTTAGGTATCTCATAGGTTACTTATAGGGGTTATTCTTCTTGTATCCTGAGTCAGATAGGGGTCGAACAACACACAGCCTATATGGAGGATCACCTCTTCGGGGGGATTTGACCGACTAGTTGTTAAGCCTGCGAGGGCCCTTATAACTGATTCTGTTACCTCCAAAATTTAGCAGGGAGTCTCAGGTCCCTCTTGGATGAGACATACCTTCTTTAGCGAGGGAGTCCACTCAGCCACTTTATCCCATTTGCATGCATATTGGTTGTTTGACTTTTTGGTATGCTCTTTGACTACCAACTGACCTTAGGCGTCTATTTTGGTTTTCATCATTATGGATAGTGGAGTTTCTTTTTCTCCCTCATTCACTGCTACCCACCCCATGATACCTGCTAGTTTCATAGGGATAGACCCTTCCATTTTTTACAATGGTATGCAGAACTACAACACTCAGTCCACACCTTGGGTCTCTAGCCATTTTTTTGTTGATATTCCCCCCCCCCCCANCTGGCCCACATATATGAATCCTAGCATTGGACCCAGGGGCACCATGGCTCCAATTCCTATTGCTTCATTTTATATGACTCGAGTCCCCATGGGAGGGTGGAACCTTCCCCCCTATGGATCCAATACTAGCTACACTCTTTTAGGAGCCAGTACTCAGATGGGTGCTTATCCCACTTATTACACCCCACCCATGTATCTCTCATCTACCATGTCAGTTCCTTTGAACACTTTTTCCATGACAGGTCCTCAATTACCACCAGGTCTTTCATATGGAGAGAATCAATTTTACGATTCAGGCTACCCTCTTTATGGGACCCCTTCACAAGGGGGAAACATATATCCTCACTTGAATAATCCTTATCCTACCTTGATATATTCACAGACCTCAGTGATAATGCCTGTCCAAACCTCTTTGGACCATTTTGGCATGAACTATCACCTTTCTGGTCTAGGGAAAGAGGTATACCAAGATCCTGTCTAGCTTGCCATTTTTCAGAATCAATATTTCCCCGGACCGTGGAATCAAATACCACCATCAATCACTAACCCAGTCACTATAAGTCATATTGGTGCTCCATCTCCAACCTCTTCCAGTTATGTCAGAGATGGGTCGACTTCTTATACAAACTACATCGATAGCCTGCCCCCAACCTCGACCAATTATGTTGAGGGCACCATTATTTTTTCCCCGAATCATAGCCATGTCACATCTCCCACTTCTATTCATCATACAAGAGACGACTCTCTTTCCCCTGCTAGTTACATCAAGAAGCCCAAATGCCTCAGATGTAAGCCTAAATTATTTTGCAGGACTTGAGAAGGAAGTCACCATACTCATTTGTGTCTGATTACTGCCGAGATACCAGAAGCGGGGGGCTCACCCAAGAGCCCTTCGTATTTTGAGGCATCTGTGGTTTCTCTTCACACCACTTCTCCCTTGATCATCTCGATGGTTCCACCGATGCAATATTCTCCCGACCTCACCACCTTTGTTAAGGGTGAAGCATATCTTGCCCCCGTTACTATGCATCCTCTTCAACCTATAATTGAAGAAGTGGCCACACCAGTGAAATATCTGGTCAAACCTACTCTCCCTGAAGAGAATGATGCACCTTTCAGTCATGTCATCAACATTTCAAATCCTCCCCCTTCTAAACGAGAGAGATTTATTCCTCCCCCGAATGCTCTCCCTCCAAGTCCTGATGAGGTTCCTTTCAATTGGGATGACCTGATGGGACATCCCATTCCCCCACCTATGTCTTTTCCATTAAGAGGCATTATTCGAACCATCATGGAGACTGTATCCTCCGTTAACACCTTCTCCTCCTTGACATGGAAAGCCTTGGGTTTTCCCAAGATCTTGTCAGCTATCCACAAGGTACTGACTTTCGGAAGAAGGTCGGGATGAGAGCCTTGGCCTCCCTCTTTACATGTTGATTAAGACCAAAAAACGAGTCTCAGTTAAGCTATTTTCCGACTCATCCAAAAACTGAAAATAACACCGAGTGATTTGTCCCTTTCACGCTCATTAAAGTTGGATTTGAATGGTCATGAGTCTTAGTTAATCTCTTTTCCGAATCGCTACCAAAAATTGAAAAGATTGTTGAGTGAACTTGTCTTTTTCACACTGGTAAATTGGATTTGAAAAGACGTCTATTTGGCACAAGTTTACCCCTTTTTCACACCAAGTAGAATAAAAAATATAAAAAAGGACATTTTTTGGCGTTAAGTTGTGATTGCATCTCATGCCCTTGCTTGCAATATTGAGCCTTTAGCTGGTTCTGACTTTATGTTATAAATCATTGCCTAAGCAATTTTCATCCTCAACCAAACAGAGCCTTGTTTATATCCTTCACAATTTGACACCCTATACCTTGGAAGGAACATCACCCCAAGTGTCCATCTCCCGCATGCATTTCCTTGCATTAAGCATAGGTACGTTCCACTGCTAGAACTAGTTTTTCTTACTTGTGACACTCGTTCCCTCCTCTGTATCATAGCATTCATTTGTTATGATAAACGAAAAAAAAATATGGGTGGGAAGGGAGTACTATATTGTAATTGGAAGCAGTCGTGTCACCTTTGAATAGAGCACAACGTTATTGAGTCCTTGTGTCATCATAATTTTGGGTTTAGCATGGCCTTAGTGTTACACATTATTTTCATCATCCCTATGACCGTTAATGATGTAAGCCTATTTGTAGTCTTCAGAGGGGTTAGTGGCCTGAGTTCCTGAAGAAAGAAGGGAGAAGAACTTTTCCTGAGAAAAGAAGTTGCATTTTCCTTTATGAAAAACCTATTAAAGATGATTTCCGCATGCTGCACTATGGCTAGGGTGCGAGAATGCCTGATTTTCATAGGCTGCACCATAGATGGGCTGCGAGAGGTTCGCAGGTTCCTCTATAAGCAGGGTGAGAGAATGTTCATAAATGGGAAATACGAGCATCTTCTCGATGCTTCTAGAAGGAGAAACTTCCATGGTGAGGTGGCATCCGAATGGTTTGGATCTTACTCGCTTTCATGATTTGGTGGGATCATCCTAACCTCCTCAACTTATCCTCTCTAGCTTATAAAAGGAGAGAATCTCTCATGGAGAAAGTTGGCTTGGATGAGATTAGCTTTTTTGGGTTAGCTTGGATTGGATTGAGCTTTGGGGATTGTTAGCTTGGCTAGATGAGCCACTTTGTTAATATAGATTGTGAATATTATCAGATCTATGCTCTCATAATTCTTGGAGTGGAAGTGTGTGGGGAAGGAAGGATAGTTTGAAGGGACCTTACGACATCAAGGCCATGGTTGTAATCTCTCTTTCACATTTAATATGATACAATAATATGATTCTTTCCTATAAAGCTTGTTTTGTTTTATTGAATGATTCCTTGATCACATACATAGGTTTATATTGAGTTTATGCTATTACTATAACTTTGGTTGGTTGCATTATTTTGTAGGATCATCATTGTATGAGTGTTGGAATGAATCTAGGATGGCAATGGTGAGAGGAAGTGACATTTAAATGGTATGCCACCTATCCCTCTTTAGTTAGTAAATTCAATATTTAAAACTTAAGGAAAGCGTCATGTTCTGGTGTGTTTTGTTCTAGATCTAGGTGGATCTAGGGAGATCAGTTAGTGTCCACACGTACCGATTTATCCAATAAAAAAATTGGTGACTCCACAGTGCGATGGAAATCACCATTAATGTTAATGACTCCCAAGGTATACTAGTACAATCCAATGAATGTGAATCAATGAGCTGAGGTCGAACACTTGGTGAAATCTCTCGATCAGGGGTCAATAATGAAAACCCACTGTCGAAAGAGAGGAAACCTACCATTGAGGCATGCAAGTTCCAAGGTACCAATTAGTTTCTAAGTCTAATTCCTAGATAATGAGTCGAATTCGATAGGAAAAGACTCGTCACAAGAGAGCCTTAATGTATCCCCCATCAATGACACGAAACGGGTAACAAGATTTGAAGTAGATCAGAGTAACAAGTGACTTAGGATTGACTCATGGATAACCGATGCAACAGAAGTCTTAAAGATTGCAGAAATGGCCAACGCAATAGAAGGATTTCCGGGTTTAACTTCTCTTTGAACATATTGACGACACAACAATTGTCTTGGAAACACTGACTCAATAACAGGGATCACAGACCAATTTGTAATCTTATAAAGGAGTATGACCAAGAGACGAGACAAATTTTTCAACCTAGACATGAAAGGAGTGAAAGGGTGTCATGTCCAAAGGTGACTCTTCCATAGAATACAGGTTTATACACATTTCTTTCCCAATTTCTCCCCCACCATTTCTGGCGAGTACCTATTTATTTTTATGCAAGCTTGAGGAGGATAACATATGCTTGTGATGTAAGCTCATCCTTTGGATGAGTCCCTCGGAGTATGTTTAACGAACACTAGGAAGGAGTGGTTCGGTCCCATATGGGTCTTTCGATGTTTGTTTAACGAGTCCAAGGATAGACAACTCAGGGTTTTTTCATATTTTGAGAGTCTAAAAAACACTTAAAGAGAACTCTCCCAGTTCCTTTTTCATAAAGTATTTTGATAGGACCGAAAAAGTGATAAACTATCGCCCACCAAACGTTTTCTTCAAATACTTTAACGAGCGTGAAAAGAACAAGATCTCTCGGCAATCATTTCATGTTTAGAGAGTCTAAAAAGAGCTTAAAGGGAACTCCAGTGGTTCCTTTTTTGTATAACCTTTACGAGTCCAAAAAAGTGATAAAAGTATACTTGGTTAAATTCTCATTGATTTATGAGCACGCTAAAGAACAAAGACTAAGCTCAGTAACTTATTCTCATGTATTTACGAGCATGAGAAAGAAAAAAGACT
This sequence comes from Picea engelmannii, assembly GCA_009831015.1. NCBI lineage: Eukaryota > Viridiplantae > Streptophyta > Pinopsida > Pinales > Pinaceae > Picea > Picea engelmannii. The sequence goes on from ML791894.1 coordinate 54,185, forward strand.
AAGCTTGGGATTGTTTTCATTTTTACGCAAGCTTTAAAACTAGCCAAAACTATGCTTGGACCTAGTTTCATTTTTACACAAGCTTGAACCAGAGGAAACTATGCTTGAGACAGGTGGTTTCATTTTTACACAAGCTTGAACCATAGAAAACTATGCTTGGACTTCCCAACGCATAACACAAGGATGGTTGGTACTTAGCCCCTAGTTTAAGAAGCTAGTGGCTCAACTTCAGTATGAAGTCTAGAGGCTGGAAGCATTGCCCCCCAAGCTTCGTTTCGTTTAACTGCAAAAGAAGATGAAATGAAGCTTCAAATACTAGACTTGCCTAAAATGGAGAGGGGGAAGTTGTTTCATTTTTTAACGAGCTTGACACAAGAGAAGAACTATGCTCGCGACTCTAGGTATAATCCCTAGATCATTGTTTCATTTTTTAACGAGTTTGAAATAGAAACAGGAACTATGCTCGTAATCTTTGTTTCATTTTTTAACGAGATTGCTATAGAGACGTGAAAACTATCCTCAATTGGTTTCATTTCTTAATGATCTTGAAAGAAGAAAACTATGGTCAAAGATGGTTTCATTTTTTAATGAGCTTGAAATCAGAAAATCATGCTCAAAGACCTCTGTTTCATTTTTTAATGCAGTTTCCTCTGAGATGCAAAAACTATCCTTGGCTCTCTTCTTGATCATGGATTCCAAGAGGACAATGCTCCGGAAGGACACCATTTCAAGGGACAAAACTCGGTCATGGCTTCCAAGAGGTCTTCACTGGAAGGAAGAAACACACTCTGGAAGGACACCATGTCAAGGGTTGCGACAGGAGTAAAACAATCATGCTCTAACAACCCTATCAAAGAGACCACCATGTCGACTATTGGATCTAAGTCATGAGAATTTGAAGCCATGGGTGACAACTCCACATAATTAACCTGTGGCGGGGGCGATATGGTCTGCATATAAGAACCATTCAGGGAGGCAATCCAAGCAGGGTCAATGAATGATAGTTGATCAAAAGTCACAACCCGTCCATCGTGAGGGAAAGATATCACACGAAAAAGAGTAGACACAATAGCTTTCATGGCATAGACAAGTCTCTCCCAAGGAGAAAAGTGAAATACAAGGGGTCCTGGACTACCATGACATCAATAAAGACAGTTTTCCCTCCCAAAGTTATAGGAAATTGAGGAAGGGTCCCTAAAGGTTGACTAGTTCTTTTGTTAAAAGCTAATAGATTCTGCGTAACTGACACAAGATGAGGAAAACCCAAAGCTTGCCAAGCAAAGGATGAAAAAATACAAACGGACGCACCTTAATCTATTAGTGTCTGAGGAACGTCTTGACCACAAACCTATACTGTAATCTAGAAAGGAATATGAGAGGGAAGACGAGGTCCAATTAGCACACCCCAATGAGGGAAGATGGCCTCATTACTTGGAGGGGGTTCCACGGGAGAAGGAGGAATACCCAACGACATGGTAGATTATGTATCAACGAGAAAAACATGGGCAATATCAGGTTTACTCTCTAGTAGGAGAATAGGATCAACCGATGATGAGATTAGATCGACCACTTGGGTTGCATTTGCCAGGGCTCGATAGATGGAAATAGATCAACCACTTGGGTGACACTCTCTAACGGGAGAGTGGGATCAGCTGAGGATGGGATCAGATCGACCACTTTAGTTTCACTCTCTGAGGGGAGAGCAGGATTAACCGAGGATGGTATCGGAGCAACCACTTTGTCAACTAGTTCAACTAAGGACGTGACCATATTGATGATACGATCAACCAGATTGACTGGTGAAGGGGCCAGAGTGATCATTCCATCAACTATAGGGGGGTCAAGAGTAAGCTTGTGATAAGCAGCTGGAAGTTGAGGCTGTGAAACAGTCATGTCTTCCAGTAATTTCAAGGCTTCTTCCATATGAGGGAAAATGTGAGTGATATGACTCCCTTTGCATAACATGCACGGGAACTTGACTCTACTTTTCTTCTTCCCAACAATATCTTAACTAGTTGATGGGGGGTCACCAGCATGTTGTTCAGAGGCTGCCGACATGGACTGGAAAGGATATGTAGACCATGCTTCTATAACCTTGGATAGACCAGGGAAATCCTTAAGAAGATGGCTACCCTTACAAAGATTGCAAGGGTACTTGGGCTTATGATTTGTTTGGGTGATATTGACATCATCAACACTCCCAGCACGATTAACAGTAACTGGTCATTTTCCAACATGTTTAGCAGTGGTTGGAGGTTTTGACCCTTGTTTATTTTTCTTCTTCTTAATCTTCCTTTTATTCTTCTTCTTATTCACTGGGTTACTAGCTTTAGAACTTTCACTCGACGAAGAAGATGAAATGAAAGGAGACCTTGCAAGCGAATAAGGTGAAGAATACCTTACTGGTGAAGAAGGTGAAGGATCAACATGAGTTTGATGCTCTTGGGGGGAAGTTCTTGCGACCGAAGCACTTACTGCATTCGAGATTACCTGAGTGGAAAACAATCACACCGACAATCCAATTGTGAGACCTGAAAGGCTCAAAGTAGTGATGTGAGGAGGACCAATGTTCTCGTAAGAAGGAAAAAAAAAATGTTCCCCTGGAAAAGGAGTTCCTTCATTGGTCATTCTGGGAACCGACGCCATAAAAATAAAGATCCAATCTAGATTCCACTAGGGAACACAAACAACATATGCTAAAGATCTAGTAAGAAATCAAGCAAACAAAACATTCTCACAATGAGCACACTAGTCTGTGATGAAATCCAACATCACAGGAACAAAGTAAGAAGGGGATGAGATAGAGCGGGTGGAAAATTTACGTTGACGACCTTCTTAATGGACTTACACCCCGGTGCAAGATCCCACACATAATCGTGGGTATACCCTCCAAGGAGCCCGAGTGAGTTTGGCCAACATCGATTCTAGGTACCGTGCAGACTTGCCCCTCCACAGTCACCTTGTGTAAAGACCCTAAAGAGAAAGGCCACTAAGGTTACCAATTACTACAGTGATGCCTGGGGAAATAGTTGACAGTCTGATCCACACGCAAAGATAGGGTATCTATCCCGAAATCAACTCGAAAGGATTCCACTCATAATTGTGGGTATACCTTCAAGTGATCCCCATAATATGCACAATCTTTACACCAATACCAACAAAGAAGGGTGAGTAACTCTGCCATTTTTAATGCGACCTCGTGATTGACCCTTTTGTTAGAAGGGCTTCCCAGGACAAAATGTAATAAGTGGATTTAACCGCTCCCTAAATCAAGATTCTATGTTTGTTTGCAACTTTGGAAAGTTATCTTTCACACCTATTCCAAATCCCTACAACTAATCTAATGTAGGTTTGCTACCAGAAAGTATAAAAAATGTCTAATTAGTTTTTATAAGAGCATTATTTTATGGCTATTGTTACTCAATAGGAAAATGGGGTGAACAATATGGTGTTTTGACCAACTCAAAAGTTGTGCAAACAGATGAAGATGCAATATTTTCATTTTGATGAAAGCTATGCTACGACAAGGAGAAAACATTTATCATTCCCAGATGCATAATGTCCCAAAATCTTATAACTCATCAATATCAATATTCTCAAGAAATGAGAAAAAAAGACTGTACACCAATGCATGATTCATGCCCCTCCCCCCCAATAATCATGCAATTCTGCTACTTCAAATGCAAGGATGCCCCCAATCTAATATAAAGCAAGAAATTAAATCTTTTTGTTTCAAAAATTTCACTAAAATCAATAATGAACTTTCTTAAAACAAAGAAACCCAAACTAAAAGTTTTCTTTTAAAGCGAACTA
>ML791894.1:89085-118321 GCA_009831015.1 Picea engelmannii
GAAGGACGTTACCATTGTGTGTTCTATCAACCGCATTTGCATCCTTTACCCATCAGCCTAGTAACAGTTTGCTTTTGCGTCTTAACACCTTTGGCCACTGGAGGATTTTTCCCGAGTATCATTTCCTAGAACATCAGTCTTGTACTTGTGCCTTGAGCTTGTATGTTTGCTGTGCTCATTCCTCCACTATAACGTAATATTCCTTTATTCTTTTTCCAAATCAACAAAAAGAACAAAAAAAAAATCAAATATACCCCAAAAAGAGGATGGGAAAAGTATTTTCTTTATTGGCAGCATTATGAGTCGCCCTTGGATAAAGCACATTTGTCTATTTGATTCATCAGACTTTGGGATTTAGTATGACCTTAGGTATCCTTTCTCACTATATTGAGTTGTGTCCTCTACCGTTTGGTTACTATTCCAAATATATGGAGAGTTTGCGTTGCCTCCTGCTTCGTAGACTTATGATTAACAGATATGCTGCTTGAGTCTTACCACTTGTCGTGCTATTGTCCAAGGGAAGTTTGTTACTTAGCTTGAGTCGGCCACTCTGCAATATGTCTCTTGTCCGCATACCCGGCCATCCTGAACGTCCAATCAAGTCTTTGTTCGAAATCACTGAAGCCTTCAGTCCGATCATCAAGATTATCAAGTCCATAACCGACGAGCCATCGAAGACCTCTGGGTAGTGCAGTCATACACTCATATTACACTCCTACCCGAGTTTTAGAAGACTTTGAAGTTGTTTCTCGAGCTCTGAAGTACAGCCATTAGGCCGAATCAACTTCTGAGAGATGGATACTTTCTATGTATATCTTTCTGATTTCGAGATGTAGCTCCGCTGTGTATTGTTCGCGGCTACTCTTTATAATTATTTGACATGGATCTACAATGTATTTGATTGGTAGCCATGGTTTTGATTTATCCTGAGCATGCGTATGCCTGCCTCGGTGAGACATTTGATATTTTTTGCAGACGACACTTCCTGATTCCTGATTCCTGGGCTCACTCATTCAGCATATCAGTACAGATTGGTAAATATGGGCCAAGTCCGTTTTGTCCCAACCCTTTAGCCTTTCCTCAAGCTTTAGGAGAATTCAAGCAAAGCAGTTGGAGGACAAAAGAAGAGGAGGAGCCCAGGATCAGGATCGAGGAACGGTGGCCGGTCTCTATAATCATTGTAAGTGGATTCATATTGAGATTAATGAAAAAGATACTTTTCCCATCCCAAATACATGAGTCTTATCTATGTTATTTGATTTGTGTTTAATCTCTAACCCTCTAGTAGATCAGTAGCATGCATGCATAGTTTTGTCTTGATTGCAGGATCGCTTTGTGGAAGGAGCAGCAGCAGCAAGGAGATAAAATATCAATGGAGGATCTACTTCAACCATCGATAAAAAGGTTAGTTGATTCTTCTCATGTTTGCCTGAGAAAAAGGGTTTTAGGTTTGGGTAGGAGGTTAAAAGTTATTTCTGAAGGGTCATGATCTGCATGCAAGTTTAAAGCCATAGCTTGCTAGTCTGTAGGGTAGAAAAACCCCACAACAACATTCATAAAACAAGTTGGCACACGATGTTGTTTTCGACATTGTGGGCATACCAGACATCTGTCAAATCCACTACGGGGTTTATGCCTTTTCAATTGGTCTATGGTGTGGAAGCCATTCTTCCTATAGAATGTGAGATACCCTCTCTGAAGCTAGTTGTCGAACTCTTACCCAATACTTCTGTTGAAGAAGAATGTCTATTGTATTTGATGCGATTAGACGAAACTCGATGTGATTCCACCCTAGTAATAGAAGCCCAGAAGAAGCGTGTCAAGGCCCAATATGACAAGCATGTCAAGCCTCGCGTTTTCTCAGAAGGTGATCTTGTTCTTCTCTATGAACAGGATCGAGATTTGTTAGGAGCTGGGAAATTCGAACCCATGTGGCGAGGTCCTTATATTGTTCGTCGAGTTTTGGAAAAAGGAGCATATGAGCTGGTAGATTATGATGGTATCCCTTTGAGTGAACCCAGGAATGGGTTGCACTTGAAGAAGTACTATGCATAAATCATTTGTGCACAAGTACTTGTATTTTATGTATCATACTTTGTGTGTGTTACTTTAGTTAGATTTTGACGTTATCCGGTCTTTGCCCTTATGTGACGTTGTGTTTGATTTCCAGATGTCGAAGTCTTCGCTACCCTATATTAGCTTTGCTGATGGTGCTAGCCGTAGTACTCGAAACCTAGCTTCTGCTGTGTGGGAAATCTATGCCCCAACAAATGAACTTGTATCTTTACGAGGTGTATGCCTTGGCCTTGCAACCAACAACATTACAGAGTATAGCGTCATTATTGAATTATTGGTTGATAATATCTCACTCGAAATTCATCATTTGGTTGTGCGACTTGATTCGCAGCTTGTAGTACTACAGTTAAGTAATATCTACTCTATTCGAAGTCCTACTTTGTTATGGGTGTATTTGTGAATTCACCTCATGGAACGTTATTTTGATCACATTGAATATCAACATATTCCTAGATGTCTAAATACATTAACAGATGCATTGGCTAATTATGTATTGGACAAACATTTGAATCATTTATAAGTCATACACAATAAAATTCACACAATATAAAGTAAACCGGTAGAAGCCGTCTGTATATATAACGATCAAAAGAGTTTTTACAAAAGTTTGTCCGAAGACCAAAATGTCAAAAATTGAAGCTTATAGCTTCTATAATGTGACGTCATGGATGACGTTCACGGTAACACACGACTGATCAAGAAACCCTACGGAGTAGTCGACTCATAGCTGCTGATACCCCTACAGTGTGACGTTGATCGTGTCATGGAACCTCTTCCAAAGTCATATCTGGAATGTATACTGTCAGGCCCTCTAAATTCTGTTCCACCACCTGATAATCTTCAACATACTGTGGTGATACTGCTACCTCTCCTCGCTGCTGGATAGGAGAAGTGCCAGGAGGTCTATACGGTCCAACATCTGTGTTGTCAAAAAACGATTTGGTATTAGTCTTCGAACGAATATATAAAACAAAAACATTTGAATATGATAAAAATTAAAAAACATTTAAAAAGAGAAAATGCGTGTACTTCTTACCAAGGTCACCCCACTGAGTATCTTCAGGCAGTGCTAAATCCGGATCTCCTCGGAAATCCAGCCCAGCATAAGCGTAGTCATCGACCATCAGCATCTGGGTTTGCAGCCAGTCAAATAAAATATTGTCGTACTTGACGATTGGTCCTGCTACATGCCGGGCCATGAGCCGACACAATCTCAACATCCTTTGATCCCTAGGACCTGGTATGTTCCACTCAACCTGTAGTCTAAATAAGGGGATCCTCTCAAGGAAGAAGGACACCAGTAAAGATCCATACCTGAATTGCTTCAGGTCACCTCGCCTACATTTAGTCAATTGTTTTTTGATACTGCGAAGCACAACATCTGCCCAGTTGAATACTCGAGGCTCAATACACTCGATGGCGTACTGGAAGTAGCTCTGTAATGCCATATGAGGAGTAGAACTCCCAACCATCCGAGCTATAATGAAAAGGATAGTGCGAAGGGTCAAGTCTTGTACCCCCCAAATAGCCATTTTTCCTTTTTTCCTCTCAGCCTCAGGTACATAGTATTGATTGTAGTACTCACTCATCTTTAGCCCACCACATCTACTACCGGTCAGGTTGACATAATACCCACACTTGGAAAATCCAATCAAAAAGTATATGTCCTCAATGTTTATGGATAGTGTGTGAGCTCCTACATTGAAAACCTGTTGATCTGGGTCCCACATATGGACCAGGTACTCAAGTAGTCTGACTTGGGCCCTCATGCCCGGGATGTGAAAGTATTTCAAGAGCCCATAATATCTCAATGCAGCTATGGTGGGAGGATGATTCTCGGCCATTGCATTATCCTCTTCATGTTCCCTTTCACGCCACTCAAGCACCATGTTGTTGGTCAAACATCTGCACAAGGAACATAAAAGGAGGATTAATAACTTTTTCATGCTTTAGAGTTTTTTTCATTTGGTTAAAAATTTAAAAACTTTTTGGGTTCTGCGGTTCTTGCAGGTGCCCCATTAGCACAGTGCGAGAACCTCGCAGGTGGCTTAAGTCTCACCTGCGAGAACGTATCATTCTCGCAGGCCCCGTATGGGCTGCCTGCGCGAATGCCAACGCGCATGTAGGGTTCAAAAAACAATTTGAAACTAAAGAATTAACCAATGAAATTAACAATTTAAACCATGAAAATGTCAAAGATGAAGAGCTTACCTTAATGCTGCAGACAGCTCGTTGAATGGTCTCTTGTAGCTCCCGCAAATTGACGCCAAACTCGAAGGGTAAAAAGGAGGTTTTGGAGCTCAATAGTGGAAATGTAAAATGATATGGTAAAATTGAATATTTACTCATTTTATTTACTTTTTACTATGTCATTTTGTATTTTTATGCTTATTTATTGATTAAACCTAATCCCTAATATCAGGATGAGTGTAATGACTTGCAGGTGTGATGACATTGATGATTAAATCCAAGGGTATGGACATATTTTTCTTCGTTATGGTGTGTTTTTGATTGTTTTTATGGTTTTTACATAAAACCTCGAGCGTCGTTTTTGTCCATTCTTGCGCTCATAAATACATGAGAATGTGATTGAGCATAGTTTTATCACTTTTTTGGGCTCAACAAGGTTATACGAAAAAGGAACCCCCCTTGGAGTCCTCTTTAAGCTTTTTTCAGACTCTTTAAACATGAAAAGATCGTCGAGCGACCTTGCTATTTTCACGCTCGATAAAGTATTAGAAGTACGCATCTGGTGAGCAATAATTTATCTCTTTTTCAGTCTCATCCAAACTATTTTACGAAAAATGAATTGAGAGAGTTCTCTTTTAAGTGTTTTTCCAAACTCTATAATCTTGAAAAACCTTCGAGTTTTCTATCTTTGGACTCGTTAAACAAACATTGACAGACCCGTGATGGGACCGAACCACTCCTTCTTAGGGTTTGTTAAAAATACTCCGAGGGACTTGTCCGAAGGATGAGCTTATATCAACAAGCATATGTTATCCTCCTCAAGCTTGCGTAAAAATAAAGAGGTAGTCGTCATAAATGGTGGGGGAAAATTTGGGAAAGGGATATGTTTTCATCTTTGTATTGATTGGCAGTAAGTGTCGCTCTTGAACATGACACCCCCTATTTATCATTTGAATCCGGTTTGGGAAATCCATTTGTCTCTCATTCAATTTGCTACAAGGTCATTCCCTGTGTCGTCTTTGAGTCAATGCTGCCAAATCATTGGTCGTGTCGTTCATATGTTCAAGAGAAGTCCATCTGAAACCCATATTGAGTCGGCCATCTGCAGTTATCCATTCTCTCCGTGTCGGCCTTCTCTGTGTCCAGTCCAATTTTCAAAATGCTCTGTTTCATCTTCAAACTCTGTTACTCATTTCATGTCATTGATGGGGGATACATCAAGGCCCTCCTGTGACGAGTCTTGTTCTGTCGACTTCAGCTCATTATCCAGAATCAAGACTTAGAAATTATTTAGTACCTTGGATCTTGCATGCCTCAATGGCAGGTTTCCTCACATTCGACAGTGGGTTTACATCATTGACCCCTGATCGAAAGATTCCATCAACAATTCAACTTCAACTCATTTATTCACATTCGATGGATTGTACTATGGTACCCTGGGAGTCATTGGCATCAATGGTGATTTCCCTCGCACTTGTTAACGGTTTCATCAATGACTGGTAATCAAGTGGTTTCTACCATGTTCGACTTCAACACATGTAATCACATGGTTAGATTCGTGCTTTGGGCGATGAGGTTGAAGACCCTGGATATCATCTTTGTAATCCAGGTTGCGATGGAGTATGTATAATTTGTGACACATATATCCACTGTGTATGTTTCGTGGCTATGTCGTCTTGATTTGAAATTTCTCACATAGATCCACAGTGTATTTCGGTGGCTATGCTATATTTTGACGGCATGGATCCATAGTGTATGATTGGTGGCCATGACCCATGTCTATAATGTCATCATTCTATGATCTGAGTATGGGAATGCCTACCTCATAATTGATATATATAATATATTGTAGATGCTTGGTTGTTCGAAGGTTTCCAATTAGATGTGCTCCTGGTTCTCGACACACACATGCAGCTTACAAAGTCTATCAGCTGTCACTAGTTCCAACCTCATACTTTGGGGGGCATTCTGTTACCCATGATTTTGGTCGTCATGATGATGTATTGATAATGGTGTACTCAGGCTCTTCATTGGAACTTTCTCCTGAGAAAAGTTACTTTTTTCTCTTTCCAGAAATATCATTTTTGAGGGAGGTTCGCAGGCTACTAGTATATTTGCCTGCGAGAATGCATGATTCTCGCAGGTTGCCTTAAGCCAGGGTGTGAGAAGTTCGCACTGTGTGTAACTGCTAGGGTGCGAACTCTTTCTTAAGCAAGGAAAAAGATGGATTCTTGAAGTTTCTAGAAGGGAATCTTCTAGAAGGATGAGATGGCATTCGAATGGTTATCCTAGTACTAGATTCCCTGATATTTTGGGATCATTCTTATCCAAGTAACTAATTCATTCTCTCCTATATATTAAGGGTATTCTCATGGAAAAGGCTAGAAGCAAACAAGGTTAATATTTATTGGAGAATTGGTGAAAGATTGTGTGAAGGACTGATGCTACAGCAGCTAAGAACTCCAGCAAGTTTATCAAAGGTGGTTGATCTTCTTCATGCAAGTGAGAAAGTGTGTGTGTCAGAGCGAAGGGTCATCGAAAGGAAGTTTGAAACATCAAGGCTCAGGTTTTAATCTTTACTTTCCATCTATATGATACAGTAATATGTCTCTTTCCCATAAAACTGATTCCACTTTATTGTATAACTCCTTGATCATATACATAGATTGATTGTTGAATAGATTGTGCTTTCTTCACTTCGGTTGGTTTGTATTGTTCTGGTCTTGACTGTACGAGAGCACTGGAGTGAAGCGGGAGAAAAAAATACCAAAGGAAGCGATCATAAGGTATGTTCTTTGTTCTTGCCTCCTATTTAATTCAATAATCAAAATCTAGGGAAAGAGTATTATTCTGTCTTGCTTTGTTCTAGATATAGGTGGATCTAGGGAGATCGGTTTGTGTCTGCACTTACAGATTTATCCAATAACACCCACACTCATTCACCCCCCCCTCTAAGTGTGGTAGCTGTGTCCAATACTTGCATAGAAAGTGCATGAGCCTTTGGGCCTTTTATTTTTCCCATATTGATGAGCTTGGTCTTCTCTTGCGTTAGAGACTTGATAAATTCCTCAAGAGAGACAATGGTCCACGTAGCTCCAGAGGTGAGCCTAACTGAATGAAATTTGGATACAAACATTGATTATTGTGAACCAAGTTTGGAGAGAACAGTAAGAACCATTTGTTTCTCCTCCTTATATTATCAAGCTCACAAGCGTTGAGTTTGGACAAGAAATACTTATATTTGGTAAAGAAATATTGTATATTGTCAAAGGTTTTTGGATCCAAAGTGAGAAATTCCACCTTAATCGTGTGTCCCCTCATATCTTCATTCTTGCCAAAAATTCCTTCCATGGTGGTCCAAGCTTCATTGAGGCTTTTATAGGAGGATATGTGAAAGAGGAGTTCAGGAAAAATGAGACTGAAAATAGTTCCAAACGCTTCATCCATTTGATTAAGATAGTTGGATTTTTCTATGGCCTATGTGGGTTCAGTATTTGTTTTCATGGTTAACCTGTATAATCCTATTCTTCGAAGATGCACTATCACCTCCTTCCATGCAAATAAATTGTACGGTGTAAGAATGAATTATTTTGGAAATTTCATTTTTTCGCTATCTTCAATATTCGGTACCTGCAAAAAGAATATGGTGTTCATTTTTCCTATAAATCCATTGGCTCTGATACCATGTAAATATGTTGAACCTGCACAAAAAATATCTTGCTATAAAATGACATACACAGGTTGCAGAGAAAATATGAGAAAAGAGAAACAAGAGAGAAAGAATGGAAGAATTCTCATCAACCAAATGAATGAATGATAATTTACACATGATATACTTTTTATAACTCAAATAATTCACACTGGAGGAGAATCCAAAGCGCCATAGTGATGGTCTAGAGTGATCTGGACACACACCAATAGTTACAAGAGTAAACTTCCACCTAGTCTAGTATCTTAGGAAGTTACGAGAGTTAACTACCACATAGTCTAAGTTAACTAGTCTCTCAGTCTTCAGTTAACTGATTGAAACAAAGTAAAGTGAGGAGTAGATCAAGGAATGATGAGTGATGTGCTAGTATGGTGATAATCCCAAGGAAAATGTGCATTAGCTAGGAATTATCCCAATGTTGCATGGTGATGATTCCAATGTGGCATCTAGAGTCCACTCAACTGATCAAACTGAAGTGTGAACTAAAGAGAGTATTATCCTAGAGGAATATTCTCACGAGACTATAGGAGAATGAATAATGACTAGTAAACATACGGAAAACCTTAGAAAAAATAATTCCTAGGTGTGTGTGAAGTATCTCCAAGATGTAGTAATTGTTGTTTTAATGTTATTAAAAGCCTCCTTTGTGTCTGAAGTCCATTCAAACCTTTTTTATTTCTTAAACAATAGATTAATCGGTTTTACTATGCTCACATAATGAGGAACAAACATCCGCACAAAATTTATCTTTCCAAAAAATGATTGCACTCCTTTCTTAGAATATGGATGATTGAGTTCATTGATAGCCTCGACCCTTTCTGGATCAATATAAATTCCTTCTTTACAAAACATATTCCCTAACAACTTCCCTTTAGCTACCACAAACAAACAATTCTTTGGATTCAAAGAAATCCCATACAATCTACATCTTTCAAACACTTTCCTTAGATGATGGATGTGTTATTTTCTTTCCTTTGAATGGAACGTTAGATCATCCTTGTAATACACCATAAATATTTCTATCAATCCTTCGAATGTGTGATCCATAGCCCTTTGGAAAGTAGCTCCAACATTTTTCAAATCAAATGGAATCTGAGCGTATGCATATGTCTCCCAAGGTTTTATAAAAGTTGTCTTAGGCTTGTCTTCTTATGCAACTAAAACTTGATTTTATCCAGAAAAGCCATCTAACATGGACATATAAGCAGACTTAGTAGCTTGTTGAAGATGGAATTCTATGTTAGGTAGGGGATAATTGTCTTTTATCCTTTCTTTATTGTGATCTCTAAAATGCACACACATCCAAATTTCCCCGGTCTCTTTCCTCACAACCACTAAATTTCAGAGCCAGTTAGAATTTCTGATGGGGCATATCATTCCAACTTTCTTCAATTTCTCCAACTAAATCTTCACCAATGGTTTTAACTTGAGATTCATCATTCTTATTTTCTACTTAAATGTATTTTCTCCTTCTCTTAATGGAATAATATGATGAAATATTGATTTATCATAGGCTTTCAAGTCATCATAACTCCAAGAAAAAAAATCAAAATATTCTTTGAAAAGGGAGATATATTAATCAAGTTCTTCAGATGTACAATCAACTTCCATATTTACGTACTTCGGGGAACTAGCAGTTCCAATATTGACTTTCTTTGTTTCTTGTACTTTCTGGAGTGATACTTCCTCCTTGAGACTTTTCATATGATCATCTCTTGTGAAAAGAGACTCAAATTGGACACAAGTCTTTGGAATACGGGAAATGTTATTATCTTTACCATCATTTTAATTTTCCAAAAAATATTTTAAGTCTTCATCATTCTAGAACACTTGGAGATAATTTTGATTATCTGGAATTGAGGGTCGAAAAACTCTTTTCACTTGAAAATATGTCTCACTTTGGATGTCATTTAGATTTGACAATAAAGCAACCCATGCTAAAGAAATTTCCTTTTTATTTTTATCCCTTGGAATAAATGATATATTGAAGGAACTAAAGGCCTCCATTAATTCATTCACTCTTTTGAAATATAGCTTGATCCTTTCCTTTTTAATCATATACTTTTGAGTGATCTTATTTATAACCAACTTCGAGTCCCCGGTCATAATTAAATGTTCCATCTTCATCTCCAGTGCCATGATCATCCCTTAAATTAGGGCTTCATACTCTGCTTCATTATTTGTACAAGGTAACTCAAGTCTGATGGCATGTGGGTATATGATTTTATAAGGGATTTTGAGTACAACCCAACTCCACTTCCTAATCTTCAACAAGCTCCATTGAACGAAATTCTCCAATACCCGACAAAATAAGTATGTTCCCTCTTTATTTCCTTGATTTTCTCCATATCTAGATGGAATAATTCCCAATACCAACATCTATATAGTCTTCCATCAGTTTGTTATCCTTCTTTTTGAAAGAAAACAGTCTCTTGGGTTTGCGAGTAATCTTGATCATTGATGGGTGTTCTATATGCACTGAAACCACACTAAAAACCCTCAATTAAATTGTCAACCTGGGGTAAGTAAACTTAGAGTTGTAGCACTATATGTGCCAAGGTAGAAAGGCTAGAGGTAGTATAGTCTAACTAAGGAGATGGGATATCTAAGGGATAATCTATTCAAGCAAATACTACTAATGATCAAAGCCTACTAAGAAACTTAAAATATTTACCCTAAGTAACCTTTGAACAAAGGATCAATGGATATTCCTAAGAAAGCAAATGAAAACCCTACTTAAATAAAACTAACTTAATCATGACAATAAGCAAAATAAAACTATCTACCTAATAAGGAATAACAACAACAAACTAATTTAATTGACCTACTCGAGTTCAATAAACAATTATCTTATAAAAGCAAGTAAATAGACAAGCAACTACCTTATCAAAGAAAAATAGACAAGCAAGCAACTACCCTATCAAAGGAAGTAAACAAACAATCAAACAACTAACTAACCTATGATAACCTCTATAACAAGTAAACTAATCAAGATTACTCAATAAGCAACTAATCAATCTAATAGGCAAGTGAACTCTATTCTTAAATTAAACTTCACAACTACTTCTAATTTATAAAAAGGAAATCTTAATCTACTAAATTGAAAGCATTATGACAATAAAAGACATTAACAAGTACTCTTTAATCTATGGTAAGCAAACTATTCTTTAATCTACCAAAGAAAGAAGACTATTCTCTAATCTACAAAAGCAAGGAAACTATCTTCTAATCTATAAAAGAAACAAAACTCAAATTATAGTGTTGATGATTATGTCTCTGGTGTCTTATAATATCACGATGACATTTAACAATTAGCGATAATTCAAGAGGGATAAAATCTATATTTACTTCGATAGCAAAGTGAAAAGTGTGAATTAGAGAATCTAGTGAGAACTTATTCATTATAGAAGCAACATCAACTATCACGCATATCCATGTGATTATTCAATCATGCATTAATCATCAACAATATCAAAACACTATTCTAGTAAATTCAATTGCATTCTATACTAATTAAGCAAATTTATACTACTTAGATTCATAACTGGAAACTAAACTCAATAATCAACTTTGAATTAAAATTGTGACCTAGATCTAAAAAGGAAATTGCATAAGGTAAACTAAACTAGTCCTATTTTAACAATTCAAATTACAAAAGAGGAAATACTCATAAAACAAAAATTAAATACTATTTCAGCATATGACAAGAAATTAAATGAGAAAACTAAATGACAATTTAGATAAGAAAAACTAAGTAGCAACTAGATAGACAAACTAGAATTGAAATATAAAAACCAATAACTATCCATCCACCGAAACCTTATCAAGGAAATCATAAACTAAAAACTTTGTTTTTAAACTCTATTTCAGCATATAGAAATTTTAAGTATCATCTAATTATACACAAGGTTAGTATCTAAGATTGCAAGCTAGTTCCTACTAATTAAAAAGTCATTGCATCTTAACATGATCCTTCATAATAACCTACAAAAGAAACTAAAACAATTAAGTCATAAACAACAATTTATACAGTAGAGAAGCATAATGAAAACTCATGTACAGGAAATAAATAAAATGACAACTACACTATTCAATTCACAAGAAAAATAATTGGATATTCACCTAGACTACTAGTGGGCCCCCCAACAAGTCATGGCTACTTTTCAAAGGCGAACCATGAGCTCAACAACACGAATTCAACATTAAAAAAAAAAATGTTGTCTTTACACAGTTTTAGTAAAATGTATGTGAAAAATAGAAAAACAGAGTTGAACTATCTTTTTCTCTCTAACTCTATCTGTTTGACCACTGAGGTGTTATTTATAAGTTTACAAGCTGAGAGGTTGACCACCGGAAGGGTCAACATTCTATAAAAACAACAAATCACATTTAATATGCCCTAACTGTTAGTGGCTTCTAGAAATGAGGTAAGCCAATAATCACCCAGCATAACAACCCAAATTGAGTTGTCATAAGATCAATATCTGGAGGCCACAAGCACAATAAAAACCCATGTCTCTAATTCTCCCATCGTTGGCCACCAATATGATAACCACCAAATCGTCCATGGTTTATGTGTAGAATGGAGTGTCGAATGGACTACCGTACGGAGTGCCGGATGGAGTACTAGATAGAGTGCTGGATGCAAAAACAAGCTGCGATTTTTCCCTGTGACACACAAAACACGAATCAGTTTTCTGGAATCATAAAAAAATGATGAATTATACTCAAAATCATCACAAAACATGAATCATGCATACTTGGTATGAATCATAGCGATTTGACACAAAGGCTCTTCAAAAACTCTTCAAAACAGGAAAACACATATACATATTTGGCCAGAAAGGATCTTATTAACATCATTAAATCAATTATATCACGGGCCCAACATTACCCCCACACCTAAGATTTTGTAGGTCCCATTGCAAACAAAAAGAAATTTCCCCTCATGACTAAGCTTGCTGAGGATGATCAGCTTTAGAAGCTTCTCCTTCTTGTTGTGAAGATTTTGTCTTATGCCTCTTGTGTTGCTTTAATTGTGCCCTGAGGTTGCGGTTGGATTTGGTCATCTCGTCAGCCAACCTTTGAAGGGAATTCAAATTTTCTTGGAGGATTTCATTATCATGGTGAAGATGCGTGTCCATAGTATTCCTATCTTCCAATTGTTGAAACAGCTGAAAATTCTCTTGTTGTAGTTTCTCAATGGCTCGAGCAGGATCAGATATCTCGAAGGAAGGCTTAGATCCTTTGAAAGATGTAGAAATTCTATCAATATTAATATCTGGGGTAGGCATCGGTGAGGTAGGAGTAATAGGGGGTTGGTGAGGAGAATTAGGTTCAGGTTTTGTCTTTCTTTGCGGCTTCAATTCATCTACAAACACTTCCCTAAGTCTTTTCTGAGGACTCTCGAGATAGGAGGACATTTGGATAGGGTCTGAAGTAGTCAAGGGTTTTTCATAAGGTTTTCCTCTTGTGCTTCAGGTACTTTTTCAAAAGGGTCCTCTATTGAATCGATTAGCTCCTCTCCTATTTGTGGGAATTGTAGGAAAGTCTTGTTGAATTACTTCTTGTAGCTTCTTGGGTGTAGGATCAAGAGATATTGAAGGCATATGGAGATTAGTAATAGGATTCTTGGTCTTTTTTCCCGATGAGGCTACAGGGGTTTAAACAAGCTTCTTGGATTTTTGTTTCCGTAAAGCAATGGCTTGTGCAGGAGGGTTTGGAGTCTTTGGAGAGTGGGGTTTGGACGGAGAAATAGTCCTTAGATGAAATTTCTTTTTGCTAGTCTTGATTGTGAAGTGAGGGTTTGCAAATTGATAAATGAATGCATCCCAAGTTTGTCCCTATTTTTCTAATTCGGCTAAAACAAGGATTTTGATCAAGCCATGGTGAAAGAGGCTGTTGAGGGGGTTGGTTACATTCTTCCTCACTTGAGAGGACATCTTCTCCAAGCTCTTTAAAAAGTAGAAGGGAAAATTCATTGCTTTATTGTACTAAAAGTGAGATAACAATCTAAAGTGACAGGCTTTAAATGTGGAATATCTACCTTCACATGTGATTAACCTAGTGATGAATATGAGAGGGTTGATAAGCTCCTCATTTATCCACTCCTTGGACTATCCTTTAGCTCTAGATATTTTCTGGAATTCTAGTTTTAAAACCTTCTTATAGCTTGAGTGCAGCAGCTGGTGGTTTTTAAACCATCTATCTCCCACTCTTGGAAGCTTCATGGCTACAACTATGGATTCATCTGAGACCCCAAAGGTGAGACACCCCACACACATTGTTTTCCCATCAAAACTGAGGGAAAATTTCATTGAGATGCCATTGTCGTGGCCCTGCAAGTGGGATAAAAACTCCCCCCAGCCTGCGGGCAAAAACACCTCCCTACACTGTGCAAACTCAGGGATCACGAAGAGGTCTATGTAGGAAGACAGTTCATACCATTTGGCATTGTGATGGTGTGAAGAAATGGACAGAGGATAAATTCACCATGAAAGGGTGTGATCGGGCCAAGGAATGGCATGATTTGAACAAAGGACGAGCGCAATTTGAACAGAGGAACAAAATAAACAGAGGTTTAGCACATTTTAAAAACATGGGTGAATGTAAATGGAAGAGGTGAATTGGAATAATGGGATAACCCAATTCCATTTTTGAATGTGCCTAAGGTGGAATTGGTTGCACACATGCGCGCACGAGTTGCCATGTGTGAGAAAATTCGAATCGAAGGCACGTTTTTGGGGGAAATCTTAATGATACAAAGTTAGATCAATGTCCAAGTCTTTCGACTTGGATATTTGATCATGAAAATATGTAATGTTTGCATCTTAAATCTTGATTGCCATAAAATAATTCAATTAAATTTCATATATTCCTGGTTACCTGAAATTACGGACAGTTACGGGTGTGTATATTCATATGGCACTTCATTTGGCACCTCATACGACACTTCATATGACACCTCATATGGAACTTCATATGATACCTCTGTGCTAAATGCATTTTTACCTCCTGTAATGGATAGCCTACAATATTGGAATGGTTTTGATAATCATAGTAATTAAGAGCAGAGGCAAAGTGTTCCATTATTGTTGATTTTTCCACCATTCTTACTCAATACACTTGCATAAGGAATGTAATTTCAAACCTACAATGAACAACCTATAATGCAAATAAACCAATAAAGTGGTTTGTTAAGGATATGTACAAAAATTTATAGCACACAGGAGATTTAGCATTTCAAAAATAAAATGACTGTTGATGTAATAACCTGTATCATGAAAACAATACATAATGTTTTACAAAGATTTACTTCTCTAGGAAATGATCATTTGTTAACTCATGAACCCCTCCCCCACACCTAAGTATTGTGACACCTCACAATAAAAAATATAGGAAACCAGTCAGTTCTCCCAATAGCCGAATATTTACATATTGTTAAGTGTAGAGATAAATTTCACAGATTGGTTTGATGAGATGAATAGAATATGGCCCCACCTATAGGATGGAACATCCTACATATAGATAAGAAGAGGTAGGTGAGAGAATTTCAGGATAGTCTCAAAGTTACTTCCCAATGAAAAATTTATGGAGTTCATTAACCCTAACTTAAACATACATACTTCATGTCATCTTTGTCTATAAGTAATGTCGTACATCAGGACAAATTTAAATTTAATATTTTTTTTGTTAGGTTACCATCCTCGCTAGGTAGAATGCCCCGCTACCAACAAGCCTATTCAGTACTTTGGCGGGTTTATCTAGTCATACCACAGGCCGGTACCTACTGCCAGCAGACCTGTTCATTATTCTGGTAGGTTAGCCTCTTACCCCCTCAGAGATTGGCCCTCCATCTTTTAATATTTTTAGTATAATATTTCTTTGTGAAAGAAGATCGGGGGACATCTCTGAAAACAACTTTTTCTTTCTTTTTTCAATTGGGATGGTATTTATGTTAGAGGATGACTTTCCGTTATGTATTCCTTAGTGATTGTCCTGATGTAAGGGGTACTTAAGTGGGTGTGGCCTATCTAAAGATATGATATAATCAAGCTGTTTAGTGTGTAGTGGATGGTACCATTGAGAAAGAATAGAAAGGTATCTCTATGCTCAACTCACTTTCTTATTTTGTAGTTATTGTGATGTTTCCATGACAAACCTCTAATCAGACCTCCTTGTTACTTTTTAATAAATATAATTTACTCACTTACTCAGGTTTCTTGGGAAAAATGTATGAGAGGCCTCTAATCTTGATGGTTATGGTATCACTTCCTTATGTAGTGGTGACGATTTTCAAGAGCAACTATTTTTTTTTAAATTCCTTAAGGAAAATATAAGATGAAGATCTTTGCAAAAGTATGGCTAATTACAAAAAGTCAATATTCATTTGGTTCTTAGCAGACAACAAGGTTCAAGTGTAACAATGTTTTGAAGAAAAATCCTTCTTTTATATTTTCCTGAAACTATCAACTACTGGTGAAATAAATACCTACAAAAATCTCTAGAATTGATTATCAACCAAATTCAAAATTATTTACATATGTACAGTAGAAAATTTAGAAAACATTCAAGAACAAGGGGAGTGTTCCACATCTACTAAGGCCAATTCCTTGTCAGTTGACATGACCTATAGAAAGTCTTCTTTGGAAATAGGCTTATGATAAAATTTGAGTCGGTGTCCATTTACTACAAAGGAGACTTGTCCATCGTCAATTGTTTTGATTTTCACAGCTCCATTGTCATATACAGTGACTAAATCATAAGGACCCAACAACCAGGTGGTGATTTTTCCTTTGAAGGTTTTAAATTGGGAATCAAACAACGAAGCCCAATCACCAGTTTGGAAGTGTTTCTTCTTAATAAACTTGTCATGCCACTTACTCCTCTGGTTTTGGACTAACATTGTTCGTTGGATGGCATCTTGCCTGATCTCATCCAACTCATTCAATTGTAGCACTTGTTGTTTCTGAGACTCATCTAAGTTTAATCCCAATTCTGTGGCAATACGGAAGGTCCTCACTTGGAATTCTATTGCTAGAAGTACTTGTTTCCCGTACACTAGATCATAAGGGGTATGCCCGATAGTGTTTCTCCAGTGGTCCGGTAAGCCCACAAAGCCTTTGGAAGCCTATCAGCCCAATCCTGGTGATGTCATTGAATAGTCTTGGTCAAGATAGCTTCCAAAACTTTGTTTGTAGACTCTACCTGACCATTAGCTTGCGGGTGCTATGGTTAATATTTACAGTGTTTAATCCCATATTTCTATGTTAGCTCTTTCATTATCTTGGAAGTGAATTGAGTTCCTTGGTCTATAACAATTTCACGAGGAACACCAAAATGGGTAAAGATGTCTTCATAGATGAAATTGACAACAGAATTTTCTGTAGCCCTAAATAGGGCTTTTGCCTCTACCCACTTCGTGACATAGTCTGTACAAACCAAAATATAGTTCTTCTTATGGGACATGGGCAAAATTGGTCCTACAAAGTCAAGGACCCATTTTTTGAAATGTCCTATCATAACTTGGGAACACAAGGGAATTTCTTCATCTAACGTAGGTCTTCCTATCGTTTGGCAGTTATAACAACTCCTCACATGCTTGGCAACATCTTTGAAAATTCTCGGCCAATAGTAACCTGAATGTAACACCTTATATGCTGTAAGTTTGTCAGACAAATGGCCACCACATGGTCCATCATGAAAACTTCGTAGTATTTCTGGTACCTCATCCTCTCGAACACATCTATGAATAATCAAATTAGGACCTTTGCAAAAAAGGCCATGACCAACCCAAGAATAATTAACACTTTGCATAATAATTTTACTCTTTTAATGAGGTGACAAATGAGATGGTAATTTCCTAGTACCTAGATATTTTTCCATATATGCAAACCACGAGGTATTTACAGAGAGGGAAAAGAGGTTCTCATCTGGGAAACTATCATCTACAGAAATATCATCATCCTCATTTTTTATGCGTGAAATAAAATCAACTACCAAATTCTCCTTTCCAGGTCACTCAAGAATGATGATGTTAAACTATTTCAATATCAGGATACACCTAGTCACTCGTCCATTGGTGATGGGTTTATTGATGAGGAATCTAATGAAAAAATGATCTATATGTACAAATACTTCATAACCTGTAATGTAATGACGAAACTTATTGATAGCATGAACTACTTCCAAGAATTCCTTCTTAGTAACTGTGTAGTTTGTCTCGGCATGGGACAAGTTCTTTCTCACGAAATAAATGGCATAAGACTTTTGGTCTTCTTTCTTCCCTAATACTCCTCCTATTGCGGTGTCGAAGGCATCAGTGGAAATGCTTAATGGGAGAGTACAGTTGAGCCCTCAAAGAACTGGCGCCAAAGACAACTTAGCTTTCAGGGTTTCAAAGGCAGTTTGACACTGCTTAGTCCAAACAAAATCAAAATCGTTTATTAGCAATCCAAACATAGGTGCATCAATCTTTGTAAAATTTTCAATAAACCGTCGGTAATATCTGGCATGTCCAATAAATATTCTCACCTCTTTTTGAGTCTTGGGGGGTGGAATTCTAATGATGAAATCAATCTTTGCAGGATCGAATTTTATCCCTTCAGATGAAACATGATGTCCTAGTACAACTCCTTCAGTCAACAACATTTTACATTTTTCATGACTTAGAGACAAGTTCATTTATTGGCATATGATAAGGACTTTTTATAAGTTATCTAAGGCTGCCTCATAAGTGTTTCCATAAACTGTGAAGTCATCCATGTACACCTCCACACAATCATGAATAAGATCAACAAATATCCCTAATACTGCTCGTTGAAATTTAGCAGGAGCATTACACAATCCAAATGGTAAAACCCTATAGGCATAGGTGCCCCAAGGACAAGTAAAGGTTGTCTTTTCCTAATGCTTAGGTGCTATGAGAATTTGATTGTACCCATTATATCCATCTAAAAAGGAGAAATAATTCTTTCCATACAAGGTATCGATAACTTGGTCAATGAAAGGAAGAGGAAAGTAATATTTCAGAGTGGCTTTGTTGAGTTCCTGGAAATCAACACAAATTCTCCATTTCCTGGTCACTTTCTTTGGAGCCACTACAAGTAGGGATACCCACTTACTATCGTAGATGGGATAAATAAATCTGACATTTAATAACTTTTGGATATCCTCCTTTACTATATATTTGAGTGTTGGATTCATCCTTCTTTGGGTTTGCCTAACAAGTGTTACTTCCCCCTGGGTATATATATGATGGATGCATGTGTCAGGGTGTATATCCTTCATGTCATTTTACTCCCAAGTGAATGGTCTTGATTGTTATTTAAGGATACTTACTAACTGTTTTTGTTGGTCTGCATCTAGCCCATAGTTTATATGTAAAAATTTCCCTGGACTAATCTTGTAGGGCATAGTATAAGATGTGGTAGACTTGTCTATCTCGAAAATGAAAGATGTTGAATACAAAATGGATGGGTTCAATTGTTCCCAAAATTCTTCCCCAAACATGTACTCAAATTGGGGAAACGATTGTGGAAAATCAACACATGTTACAATAGAAATGAACTGGTTTAGCACATTTTCCGTTGTGTGCTCCTGAAGTGCCCAGGCATGGTCACTTGGCAATACAGGTTCTTCCGAGTCCTTTTTCTCATATTGACACTCAATCCACCATAGATTCTCCATGATAGGTTGAGTTGGAGGGTATATGGTGAGCTTATGGGTAGAAAGTCCATTCGAGATGGTCATTTCTCCCTCTCTATAGCCAATAAATGCATTGGTTGTGGCTAACCAAGCTATTCCCAAAATAAAGGGATGATCTTTGGTAGGATCCTTTGAGTGGATGACTAGAAAGTCTATTGGGTACTCCCAAGAGGCTAAAATAACTATGATATCATCCAAAATTCCTTCAGATATAACCCTAGTCTTATCTGCTAATGCCAAAATGGTTGGGGTAGGTCTAAGAAGAGGTTTTAGCTGTAAATTCTCCAACATAGTAGCGTTCATAACATTGATGGCTGCCCCTAGGTCTATGAGAGTGTTCCCAATGGGAACCTCATTAATGGTTATTGTCACTACATGGTTTCCGAGGTTCCCATATTTTGCTAGCTTCAACTACTTTGATATGTAGTCAGAAAGTTCTCCTATCAAATGTATAGTAGGAGGGTCCTTTTGCTTCCTACCTGGCTTCTTAATACACAATTATTTGACTACCTTACTATAGATTGGAATGTCCTTAATAGCTTGAAGCAAGGGAATCTTGACACAAATATTCTTCAATTCATTCAAGACGTCAAATTCTGGTTGGGTGGTAGGTTTCTCGATTACTAATCTGCCTGGATAAGGAGGGGCCTTCGTAATTTGTGATGGTTCATTTTAGGGAAGCTTGTTTTCTTGGTCCTTAGGAATAATAATATCTTCCCACCTAGTGTCATCCGTAGGTTGTTTGGGGGTTTCCTCTTCTTCTTATTCCTGGATGACTACTGAAGGTCTCTGCCTATCCATAACTTTTACCGATCTTACTTGAATCTCCTATAATGGAACAGGAATAATGACATATGTTGGGAAGGCCTACATATCAACATTGTGAAGGGTTGAGTGGGCTTGTTATTGGGATTGGGCACTGGTTCTGTTGGTAATAGTGTCTTTCTTTGGGATCTTGCATTATGATATTGTTGTGGTTGTTGTTGAGGAATAGGAGGTAAAGGTGGTGGAACAAAACTTGGCAGAAGCTATGGAGTGTTCAAAGGAAACTGAGGGTAAGGATGGTTGGACATAAGGATAGGTGGAGCTTCAGTGTTTTCTGGGTTATGCCCTCCTCTCCATCCTTGAAGCCAAGGATGTTGGTACTGTGTAGACCAATTTTTCCAACTTGGTGAGTTACACTATTGTTGTTGTTGATAATAGGGTGGAACTTGAGATTGTAGATATGGGTATGTGGGTTGGTTCCGAGGTTGTCATGGCCTCCTAGGTGCATAAGAGAACTCCCCAGGATCCCCACTCATATGGATGGCTAATAAAATAGAAAATGATGGATATTTCTCAGTTGAATGGTCTTCTATGCAGAATCCACAAACTAAAATGTTATCTAATGGGCATTCCCTTGAGGAATGCTTCCTTATGCATCTTGGGCAGTATATGCTCATTGTTGCATTTTCCTCCTCCTGTTTCTTTTTAATTTTGAGGGCATCCAGTTGGGAAACTATAATTGTTCTTAAGATATATGCCTTGATTTTTTCTAAAAGGTTCCTTATCTCTTATCTTGTGATACCACCTGAACTAACTGGTTTTAAGTTTCTATTGCAAGGGCCTCGAACATTCTTTCCTATTTTAGCTCTAATCCTTGAGTAATTCTTACACATTTCACATATTTAGGAAAATGTTTTATGGGAGATGTCAGATGATTCCATTAGGTTAAGTATCTCTAGGTATTCCTCTAAAATTCCCTTAAGGAAAAGAGCCCTAACTACATCATCTGGAAGGTCATGATATTTTGACTTCTAGGAGATGTATTCAAACCATTCCATACAATCCTCGAGATTCTCATCTTCTAATTGTTGGATTTTGAAAATATCGTTACGAGATTATTTGGTATTGAATTAGTATTGGTACTTCTTAAGAAATATATCTTTCATGGCTTCCCAAGACCTAATACTAGATTCTCCCAACCCCATGAACCATCTTAGTGCAGAGTCCTTGAGGGTGGCAGGAAAGAGTTTTAGTTTCTGGGAATCTTGTAAGTAGTTGTATCTCCTACACAAGATGTCGAATTCAAATAGGAAGGTATCTAGATCTTCATTGCTTTTACCATAAAAGGTGGGTAATGCTGAGAGAAGAATATTTTTCATATTGACATTTTGGGTGGTGTCTAAAATTGGAAACCCGAAGGTAGTTTCAGTTTGGTTTCCAGCTTCTTCTTCCTCCCCATGTATTACATTGTTGTGATCCTCCCTGTTAGCATTGGAAGTCACCTCTGGATTGTATTAGACGTAAGACCAAGGCCCATCAACCTATATGTCACAATAAATAATTTTAGGAGAGGTCTAATGGATGCAGACTTAGGATCGCGTCACTTTAACTCAGAAACACTAGGTTGATACACGCATATAAATGAGGTTTTGATCTAAATTTAGTCAGTAATTTTATATAGTGGTGAGTAGATGGAAGACAATGAGAAAAGCGTGAAGGTCTTATATGGACATCCGGTCTTCTAGTGTCCTTCTTAGGAAAATATTTATATGCAAGATCTTCTTGGATCTGAAAAATTCAAGAAATTGAAAGCGGTGTAACAAAAACTACAATCAAACCTACATTACACTACAGTCACAACACTCGACTGGATCATCCATGCCCAAGATTTCAGTATCAAGAGAGAAAGATATGAAAGAGAAAGTTCACTGCCATTAAACAAGAAGTCTCAAGTAGTAATACATAACCAGAGAACCAGAGGCCTGATTAAAACTTTACAATCGGGAGCATAGCTCTACCATCGACCATAACATAATATCAAAACTGAGTATTTATACTCAAAGCAACTTGCTCCCTTCAAAAGAATTCTATGTTCGCTGCATTCAAGGCTTGGTGTCTACATCTTCTTCTATCAGAACATACTTGCATTCTTTTGTCAGATGCAAGCTCGGATCAGTATGGGCTTCACAAACAAATCCCGGACATGAGACTTTCCACTGATAGTCTTCCCTCCATGGCCATTTCTTCCATGATTTTCATTTATGTGGTGAAACAAGGTTTCAACCACCTTCCCCATTCTCATTAACTACCTTCATCGGGCTTGGGATGGATTCTGAAATCCGTGAATGTTCCAGGCGGTGCCCATGACTCTCCCCAATTGATCTTGGCACCTTGAAATCATGTTGATCTTCTACTGAAACCAAGAGGGGTGTTTCGATATTTTTCACGGCTTCATTCCCCTACTCCACATGACCATGGGTCATGAAATCTCACTTATCCATATCAAATATTAGTATTTCGCATTTCAGGATTCCTCGATCCCCCTTCATTCACAATGTATTGATGCCCAAAACCACGAAATGGTCTATATGGATCAATGGTTGGATTTACCTTGAATCTTACGGCCATGATCGTCTCCTCAAACAACCTCAGCCACCCGCTACCTGAAAGGTTCTTACTTTTATTTATGTCCCTTCTTTCCATATGACCATGGGATATGACCGTGGGCCCAACTTTCGGGTGTGTCATGATTTCATGTTTCACAAACTCTCGTTGCTCTTCCTGCTCAAACTTTCATGTCGCGAAATCGCAACCCCCTCAAATCGGATGATGCGTGTCTCTTTGTGTTGGAAGACCCATATCATATTGACATTTCTGGACCTTGGATATCGACATTTCTCACGTCATCCTTCCTGAAAATAGTTTCTCTGCAGCTCGGATCTGGCACCACGCATCCTGCTGGAATGGATGGCCTAGATTTTTTCACGACTTCACGTTTCACAAGTCTTCATAAGTTGGCTTGTTGACTGTTCCCTTCTACGAGTCAGTGAAACTCTAGTCTTGTGCCATGTTTCCTTCCCAGGATCGACGGCTAGGATGGCCTCACAATTTCAGAACTCCGTCTAATGCTATACTTCATGCAACTATATGGTCTTGATCACTTGATGGTCATCGATCTGATCTTCTTGAAGGATCTCTGTCATTGAAAGATGATATTTCTCGCTCTCTTGATTTGCATCCATGCTAGCCTACTCTAAGTGTTGTGCTTGTGCTTATGGCTATGGTTTCTATGAACAATTACCTGGATAATTGACTGAGGGCTCGGGAAAATAAATGATCAATGACGGAGGTAAAGAGAGAAGTTATTAGCTTAGGGAAAAAAATGAAAGCTTAGAGCCGAGATTTATTAGGTAGGACAACACAAAACACAAGGTCTCTCAAATGATCGAGGGCAGATGTAGAGCGAACTACAAGACGAAAGGAAAAACTTAAGAATGGATCTGCGAAAGGAGGATAGATAGGAAAAAATATAGACTTAGGTAGAAACCACAAGCCCCTAAGGCTTTGACAAGTTTATGTGATATAATTTGGCTCCATAGGGGATGGCATCCTCCCTCCAAGCTACCAAGAACCAGCAGTTCCAGTACCTTAGTTGTTGGGCTATGGAGTCTAGCTCAAAATGTTCACAGAAGAAAACAAGGAAATATGTACACTGCTTTACTAAAAAATGAAAACAAACACATGGGCTCCATAAAGAGATTATTTATGTACAATCCTAGGCTAACTAATTTTTACAAAACGCTAGGTGAAATAAAAGTTCCACCATAGCCACCCATATTGCTCGGTAATATGATTCTTCTCTTCACTGCAAATGATCCACAAAAGGGAAGGGAAGTATGACAGTAGAACGATGTTGAGGAAAATATATGAATTGATCTTACTCAAGCATTTTCAGACTTTACTTGGCTAAAGTAAAGTAGACGAGAATATCACCCTACATTTATATCCAACAAAAATATGTATCCTAACTCAAAAGTATTAATTACAAGTGCTTAGGCTAGTTTTTTTGTCAACAAAAGCTTGCTGGAAATTCACTTTTTATGTATTTTTCTGAAAATATCAGTTGCTGAAAATAAATATAAGAATAGAAGTGAGACACCAATATCATAATCAATATATATGAGACATAAAGAAATCCTTTATTTCATTTCTGTTCACCAAAGAGTCATCGTCTTTACAAAACTTCACACATAAATCTTGCACCAAAGTCAAACTTAGAAATCCCCAATGGAACATACAAAAGGACCTCGAACAGAAAACCAAAACTGAATTCTAGAAGATGGATCATCTCGCCACAGATTGTTTCCCACTTGAATCTGCACAATAGCCTTTATCAGTCATAAAAGTTAATTCAAAAACAGACAAGCCTACACAGACTATCAAAGATAGATCAACACCTCTGAAGAACAAGTGTCTGAATGATTTGATTCAGCCCTGAATATTGTTGTCTATAATAAGACCCTGCTATCACAAAAGAGAATTAGGATATGATGAATATATGAATGAATGAAAGATGAACTATCTCAACATAAACTCAAAGATCAAACCTTAGCATGATTTGTGCTTCTCTGCTCTCCTTTTTCCTCCCCTTAGTTCAACTTTTAACAATTTAGAATTGGTTAGAGTAGTTGAACTAACTTATTAGTTAATCTAATATAAGGCCTTAACCAAATTTGGTTAAGGAGGGGGGGAAACATAATAATCATAATAGGGTCATAATTAAATAATAACTAATAGGTGGGACCCCCTTGTGACTTCCCCAGTGTTAACAATCATCACATCATAACATAATCCATTTGTTTAAGAAAAAACACCCCTTGTGTCTCCCTTCAAAACATATTTTACCTTAACCATTTTAGCTCATAAAAATTGGAAACATTTCAAATTAATACCCATGTATCCAAAATAAGACATTTTTTCCAAAACAAAACATGATGTCCAAAATCTATGGATTCAACTGTCATAAAACCATAATAACATAAAAATTAAAAACCATATTTTCCAGTCTATGAAGCAACCCTTCTTTGGTTGTTGCTGTCACCTCCTGATTTCCCTGAAAATGCCTTGAGCTTGGTAGAGCCTTTAGGATTTATCTCACTAATCACATGGTAACAATCATCCCTTAGATGCATTCGTGAAGACACAGAAGACACAGATTTGTTAGAGTCATCGGAGGGTGAGGAAGGGACAACAATGGATTTTCCTTTATCTAATACATGGTTTTCTCCGGTCTTCAATATCTTGCTCGCGTGGGAAGATTGCACTGGAGAATGGTTAGGGGCATTTTGGACAATGGGGTTTAAAGGTGGAGGAGCAGGAAAATAAATGTTTGGCCAACCACGGTGTTGGGAGACTGTTGTGTGGACAATCTCCTTCCACCCATCATTCTTCGGGACTTCAGGTTGTAAAGAGACATGAGGAGGCACTGGTATACCAGGGACTTGAGGGGATTGGAAGGGAGGTATTTTAGGCCTCAGTTAGACTATTCCCTGTACATTCCAATTAAAGAATCTAGCATGGAAAAATTGGCCCATCTCTTTAGAATCAACATCAAAATGTATTGAGAACCTAGGCCTCCTTGGGCCTCGGTTCCAGTTACCTCTACCTCTATTTCCTCAGCCATGGCTTCCCTTACTGAAAAAACTCATCCTGCATATGTTAACAATTAGCAAATAGTATTTTAAATAACCATGCATGACAACTCCTTAATAATATGAAATAGATTTGGATCAGAATGTACTAGGCTCATGCAATCTAATCCATACAAATTTTTCTAATGTTAATCAATGAGAAGGGGGGTGAAAAAATGTTCAGGGATACATGAGGGATTTGTAATTAGAGAAAATATGATATAATGAAAAGGAAGAGATATGGTCACTACTAAATGATAACAATAATCAATTGTAATCAAACAAATAAACCTCACTGCAATCCACGCAGAATTATGCCACTTTTATCCAATCTAACACAAAATTTTCCTTAGATGTGATCAATATCAGAACAAGGGGTGAACAAAATGAATATGGGATATGCGAGGGGTTTATAATTAGCAGAAAATGAGATAATGAGGGGTGAAAAGAATATTTACTATTCATGAGATTAATCAATCAATCCATAACATATTTTGCAGTAAGGAAAAAAATGCATCAACCAACTATCAGATGACTGAGTAATAATTCTTGTGCATTTGTTTTAATTTCATTGTCCATTAATATCCAACACAGTGTCATTACAAAAAGAAGTACTTCACACAAATTTTAAGAGGTTCTGTTCCTTTTATTCATACATTCTGCATGTTATAACAGTCGACAACAACACTCAATCTGTAACCATTAACATCCACCACTACCATACATTCCCCAATCCACGTTTATATTTGAAATTAGTGTTTCCAGAAAATAATAATGAAGTCTCTACTTTTGTTAATAGAGGCAATCAATATCTGCAATGATGTTCATTCCCATACATATATACGTAGTAGAAAGATCAAAATAATCAATACCTCACATTCCACGCCTAAAAGGAAATTGACTATAACCAAAAGTAATCATTTAGACACAGGCTATGTAGAAGAAAATTTTTGAAACCATATAACCATGCCTCTGTGAATCAAATATCTCAGTTCAACTTAAAACCAAGACAAACATCCCACACAACTATCATCAACACTGATCAGTTTTAAAAAGCTAAATGCACTAAGAATTCAGGAGTATCACTGGGCATATAAAACAAGCCATCTATATTATACGTGGTGCACAACTGAGAGCATCCCACAGTGTCATAATTCCCATAACTACACAGCAATATATTGTTGATACTGAGAGGGGCATGAATTAGTATCAAGTACAATTTAAAACCTTTTTCAACTTATACTTAAACCATTCAACTATATCCAATGAGCAATGAAAAATAGTATAAGAGTTACACCAAAACACCATAATACACCATGCACAATATATGAGAAATAATCAATAGTTTATTGTTCAAGAGAAGTAATGACTTCCAAAGGTAGCTATAGCTTCCAAATGTAGAGGGAGGGATAAACTTCCAAGAGGAAGATACAATCCTCCAATATCAAGAGAGAGTTGAACTCTCCATCCTTTCCCCTTCCTTCCACTCAAGAATATATGAGAGATAATAAAACTTTACATTAAATCATCACCATCAACTAATCATCACATAAAACCTGATAATGCTTCTTGAGACTTCTTCAATTTCTGCAATTCTTCAATTCTTGGAGTACTCTGATCCTGTATATATTATTACTCAATGTGTTCTCTGAAACTCCTCCAATTTTCACTCCTTGAATCCTCCCCAAAAAGAGGTTATAGAAAGAATGGTAGACTTTATTCAATTCTGGTCTATTCAGAAGACCCAACTTGTATAGCATGGCCCACGCTCAATATTTAACATCTGATTCTAAAACTCACAAACAAGAAATTAAAGTCTGTACTCTTTCCAATGGATGTGGTCCCACTTCATTTGGATTATATATGAAAAATTTATGACTATTTTACTCGGAACACCTGTTTATTGACTAGCTTAAGGACTAGTCACAAACCCTATCTTCCGCAGAGTGTATCTCCATAATTATAGAGAATCAAGAGCTTAAATTTTTACCATAGGTAACTTGATATGTCTTTTCAATACCATAGCGATTTCACCATCTGAATCATTCTATAAAAAAAGTTATAGCAAAAATGGTAAGATGACCTGAAAATAACATACCTTAGAACACATCACCAAAAGACTTCATCCTCCCTTGAAATCCGGCCTTCTTATATTCTTATTACCTATGAAATTTGACTTGTATCAAATGAATGTATAATGATGTTTATTTATACCATTTATGTCACTTCCTTTTAACATTAGGGCTGACCTGACACTTTCTTATTTTGTAATTCTTTTCTTTAATTATTTTCAGGGCCTACATGTACTTCCTTCTTCAATTCACTTTGTTATCTTCAAAAATTCATTTATCCTCAACCATGAGGATCCACGTGACGTGCCACATAGCACCGGAAATAGCATGATGTATACTATTCATTCATGGGTGTTTTATATGCATGTGCATTGTCCTTCATGTCCAAATACCTTTATCAATCTTGGGGTCCAAAACCCATGACTAGGGTTGACATCAATGACAACAACCAATCTTCCAACAATCTCCCCCTTTGTCATTGATGGAAACACTCTTGCTCCCCCTATCATCATGATCCCAATTTCTCTCCCCCTTTGACATCAATGGAAAAGGTTAGGGCTGCTACCCCTGAGTTTAATGGAAAAATGTAACTCTATTCTTTGGGGTTGCCCCCCCTGAACATGTGGCACTCAATAATACTTCATCCTTATTTTTGGTCTTTGGGACATTTTCTTCCTTAGAATCCTTTTGTGTGGCTTATGTATTCTCTCTCTTCTTCATGTCTAGGATGTATATGTTGTTTGGTATTCTTGTTGCAGTTGCAACCAATCTTCCTGAGTTATTTTCTCTGATTTTACATTTTCAGGAATCAAACGTAAGAGTGTATCATTGATCACACATTTTACTAACACTGAGTAGATTATGATTCAAGTCTTCAACCAATATAACATTCTTTTATTTTACATTTTTTCTTCCAAGCTCTACTACACCTTCTCCAAGTATTTTGGCAGATGAGTCATCTCCAAATGCAACATTGCCACCCTTTCTCTTCAAGCTGATGAATTTGTCTTGATCCCTGGTCATGTGTG
>ML791894.1:142143-152834 GCA_009831015.1 Picea engelmannii
ATCACTCCTATACATGTATAAACCCTCTTCAATTTCCTTTTGAAGTTCTAATAGATTTTCTTCTATTCTTTCCATGGGATAACTATCATCAAAATTTACACAAACTATTTCTAGATCATCTTCTTCACTTGAGAAAAATTCAAGATCATCACACTTTGAATCATTGCAATCAAGAGTCTTGGGAGATTCTTTACCTTCAATATCTTCCTTCTTTCCAACACCATCACATGATTTTTTGCCTTCATTTGAAATGTCTTCAAGATCTTCCTTTGTCGTATCATTACTTGATTCTTTATCTTCACTTGAAATGTTTTCAAAATAACATTTAGAAACAATTCATTCAAGAGCTTTTGATGATTCTTTAACTTTGATGATCTTGATGGAGTGGTCTTCAATTTCTTCGTTCTCCTTCTTTCTTTGATATGTCTCCTCTAGCTTTAGCCATAGATCCTTGGTGAAAATGCATTGTCCCATGCTCTCTTTGATAGGGCTTGAGAGTCCACTAAGAATGGTCTTGAGAGCCAATGCATCATTCTTCTTTCCTTCCCTTGGAGCTGCAAACTTTGACTTGTTCTTGAATGGAACATATCCACCGATGGTTGCATTCCAAATAGCTTCTCCCATTGTCTTCAAATACACTTTCATCTCTATTCTCCAAGTAGAATAGTTTTCCTCATCAAGGATTGGAACTTCATCATCCATTTGTGTGTCTATGGATCTACTTCAATATTGTTAAGGCTTGTAGTGAAGTCTCACTCTGATACCAACTGTTTGACACACCTACCACACTTAGAGGGGGGGGGGTGGTGAATGAGTGTGGGGATCTTTTTCCCAAAACTTCCCTCTTACACAAAATCTCCTTAGTTAACATTTAACAATTGCTCATTAATCATTGTTGTCATTTATAATTATTTAGATGTGAATACATATCAGCAACATATATCAACAACATATCATCAACAAATCATCTCCACAAGGAACACAAAGAACACAAGATGTATGTACAATTTTTCTTTTTATTATGGACTTCAATCTGAGGGTTTTTCACCACAAATGAAAAGAGTACAACTCTACAAGATAACCAGCTCTATATGCAAGACTCAACTTACGTTCTCAGCACCAACTGAGATGAGGAAACAATCCTCAACAAATATCAATTTGTCAACATAAACAAGTGCATCAACCATGCACCAACCTATGCCAAACAACTTGTAATCAACCTGTACCATAAACAAGTGCATCCAACCATGTACCAAGCATATAAAAATAATGTGTCAACTAATCATCAGCAATTACTCATCAATATGTAATAACATCATCAACTATAAACCTCATGTATGTGCCAACTCATCAACTACTTGTCTCAACAATGACTAGTTTTGGATTAGTCAACAACCCCAACTTGAAATAATCATAACTTTGTACCTGTAATGAATAAAGATATGAAACTGATATACAATTTTTTTCATTGTGTTTTATGAAATTTCTCCAGGTGTAACTACTTGGAACCTCTCAGAGAAGGTGTTATAGCAAAAATGGCATACCTTGTTGAATTCTGTCTTATTCTAGAGAGCGACCTTGTAGAGTGTGGCCCGCACAAAATATTCGTTGAATTGATATAAAAATGTTACACAATATAATAAATCCTATACCCTAACCAACACATTTGGTCTCACTGAATTGGGATATTTTATGAATAATTTATGACGTTTTTACCCGAAACACTTGTTTTTGACTAGTTTCAGGACTAACCACAAACCCTATTTTCCACGAAGTGTAACTCCCAAAATACAAAGACCCACAAGATGAATGTTTTACCACAGATACTTGGATATGTTTTATAAATGGAATAACAATTTTACAGTCTGAATCATTATAGAAATAAAGTTATAGCGAAAATGGTGAGATGACCTGTAAATAACATACCTTAGAAAGCACCATCAAAAGAATTTATCCTTCCTTGCATTCCGGCCTTCTTTTCTTCACATTCACTCATAATTCTAGTTTATATATCCTTGGTTACCTCAGACACCTATACATATTCAATATTCTCAAGTGTGTGTTAAATTAGAGATCCTTTCCTCTTATTTATACTCTCCAAGTAGCTTCCTTAAAAACATCTTCTAGGTCACTTGGCCAACTTTCCTTATTTTAGGGTTAACCCACTTCTAATTTATCCATTAAAATTATTATTGAAATAATTTATTTTGAATTCAATTTGAATTATAATACACTCATCACTTCACTTTATTATTTATCCTTTAAAAATATCTTAAACCACTTTGACTACTTTGACCTTTTGGGGCTTCTAGATGACATATGAGGGTCCTCCAACTTCGTAAAGCCATAACTCTCAAAGCGTGAGGAGTTATGTGACGTTCAACATACCACCAGAAATGGCATGATATGTACTATCCATATATAATAGTATTATCTGAAAATATATCATAACTCATACCATTACCCATCAAACAAACTTGGGTCCATTACCCAAACCTGGGGTTTCCAACTTCTCATGGCCATAACTCTCTAACCGTGAGGAGTTATGTTACATTCCACATACCACCGGAAATGGAATGACAAGAAATATCCATATAGGATAGTTTCACCAAAAATTTCCTTGATCTTCATCTCAATATTCCACATACAAGCATGGGTCCTCCAACCATTCTTCTAGGATAACTCAATCTGTAAATCGTCTTCTCGTGAGGGATTTCACCATAAGGGGACCACTTTGGAGTTCATAAATTTGTGCACCTTATAAATCATGATAATAAAATAATGAGAGAAAGGGTCCTCCAACCATTCTTCTATGATAACTCAATCCGCAAAGCGTCTTTCTGTGAGGGCTTTCACCATAAGGGGACCACTTTGGAGTTCATCCATTTATGCACCTTATCAATCATGATAAGACAATAATGAGTAATCTATACATTTTTCCAACAATGCATCATATACCAATGAAACCACAATGATCCATATTCATCATGTATCAATGAAAACTCATTGATCCATCTTCATCATATCAATGACAACTCATTGATCCATCTTCATCTATGCATTCTCATCAAGGAAAATACATATTATATTACATCAATCATCAATCAATCAATCCTTTGACATCAAGCAATCACTTGACATCAATCAATGACATAAATCAATCAAACCATTGGCATCAATGACAACATGATCCAACACTTCACACAATTTGTAAGAGGTTTTGTTCCTTTTATTTACACATTTTGCATGTTATAACATTCAACAACAACACTCAATCTGTAACCATTAACATCTACCACTGCCATACATTCCCCAATCCACGTTTATATTTGAAAGTAGTGTTTCCAGAAAATAATAATGAAGTCTCTACTTTTGTTAATAGAGCCAATCAAGATCTTCAATGATGTTCATTCCCATACATATATACACAGTAGAAAGATCAAAATGATAAAGACCTCACATGCCACGCCTGAAAGGAAATTGACTATAACCAACAGTCATCATTTAGACATGGGCTATGCAAAAGAAAATTTCCGAAACAATATAACCATGCCTCTATGAAACAAATATCTCAGTGCGACTTAAAACAGAGCCAAACATCCCACACAACTCTTATCAACAATGATCAATTTTCAAAAGATAAACACACTCAGAATTCAGGAGTATCACTGGGCATACAAAACAAGCCATCTATTTTGTACGTGGTGCACAACTGAGAGGATACCACAGTGTCATAATTCCCATAGCAACACAACAATATATAACCATGATATAAC
Source organism: Picea engelmannii (assembly GCA_009831015.1). Lineage (NCBI taxonomy): Eukaryota > Viridiplantae > Streptophyta > Pinopsida > Pinales > Pinaceae > Picea > Picea engelmannii. The sequence goes on from ML791894.1 coordinate 145,920, forward strand.
TCAAAAAATTCATTATGGGCTATTTATTAAGTCGCCTGTGAGTGACCAGGCTGCACACATTCAAGTGTATTCTACCAATGACAAAAGATGCAATACACATATCCAATCCAATCTTCCAATTTTCAAAACCCCACCTACAGGACGCGACATGTGTGAACAACACCAAAACCTTGTAAATAATGCCAACCATTATCCAAACATCATAACCACAACTCTAACGACTGTATAATAACCAACAATTCATCAATGTGGTGAGGGAAACAATAGACCAAACAAGCATGATAACTGACCATGGTGTGTACCCACGAACCAAAATCAAAATGATAGATGCCCCTTCATAATCAAAAATTGATTCTTTGACAACAGGCTGGCGACTATGACCCTTACAAGTGAAATTGGCAATGCGGGGCTCATGCCATTATCATAGAAGTATTGGCCAAAATCCATACGAACACGACTGCTATACGAACAATGGGTGAGCCCGCATTCGAAGCATTAGGCCACCATAATCTTAACATGCCTGACAGACCTCTTATGCGGCTCCAGTCTGGAGGGTTTAGGGGTTTTCACAGTAGCCATCGTAGGAGGGGGGCACCGAATGTGGTGGAACTTTGGGTTAAAGCCACCTGATCAAGGAGGACAATGATGCTAGTGGACAGGAGGCATTTCCTTGATAGAGTTGGACAAGGTTCTAGTTAAACCCAGAAACCGCAAAGACAATCATCCGGTCATCCTTTTAAAAGAAAACCCTTTAACAAAATGAAGTGGTAACAAAATCTATCACCCAGGAAGACCATGAACTCACAACAATTATACGCAGAACAATCGATTTTTCATTCAAAGCCGAAAACACACAGTTGCAACCCTCAGGACAACAGAAACCCATACAACAAAGCCAAAAACATTTCATAACCAGAGTAAAGTCAAGAATGGCCAAAAGAGACATACCTGTCAATCAAAAACCTTAAGATGAGAAGCGACCAAGCGGTTTCACCCTGCTGAAAATCTGGAGCATGAACACAACAACCAGATCAAACAATAGTCCGATGAGGGTGGCGTCCAATGGGAAGGGTAAATGTGACATGCAGTAAATGCACGTCGCCTCCACCCATATCAAATTTACTCCATAGTACATGCCAACGAGCCTTCATTTACACCATTAATTAACCAGTGCATCGAGAATATCAACTCATTAAACCATATCATAATCCAAGTTCCACACTTAAACATTTGTGTCATTACCTTGCCACATGCACCACCCATGCTATAATTCCATTGAATCTATTGACCACTATACAAAAGAACCATCACAATAGTGCAACCACCATAACAAATTACAAAGCCATTCCTTCCATAAGCCAACAAGGTTTATAACTTATACATATTGGCTACCGATTACATCAAAAAACACATAACCCATGTATTATCACTTGCCAACCATGCGGCACCAAAGCTTCCACTATATGCATATCAAATTTAACATTTTTAAAATGCCATTTTCTTGTTAGTTAGGACTTAACCACTATCAACAAGTATTTCATTTATATAGTATCATAGAGCTACATTTTTTTTCCTTCTTTATTCTTAGATATAGTTTTTACTTTTCCTCAAAATGCCCTTCTGCAATTTTTACTAACATTTTGTTGTACAGGTGCAACAGAACAAATATCATAAATGAATAGTAGGTTGTAGTATCATGAAGGAACAACATCTCAAAGCTTAACTTATACCAATGACAACCATATTCTCATCAACCAAGTAAAACCTTGTAGCACATCATCATAACATCAAAATGATCAAACCTGATTTTCAAAAGTTCAAGGGGGTCCCACCTACTAGCATCATTTAGTCTTATATAATAATAGGCTTTAGCAACACTTTGTGGTTGAAATTTTCATTGACATTTTCAATCGTCAAAAAATGAGAACATGATTTGGAACACCAACCATACCCCTAAGTGATGATAATATGAATAACCTTGCAGGATCCAGTGATTTTGGAAAACATAGCTCCATATACAACCCCACAGGGTCATACAATTTATAATCAGGAAAGATCAACTGGTAAGAAATTACCTCCCGCACTTCTAAGTTTCTCACCCATCGTTCGATGTTTTCAGAGAGTACAGGTGGGTAGAGGATTGATGCGGGTCAGCTGATCCTAGGTGATACTTTCTCATTTGCAGGTTCAAGACAGGATATAAACTGCACCTTTAGCTCCTCCATTTCTCCCTTGTCTGCTCCAATAACATCTATTAGCTGAGAGAAAGAAGTCTCTTCCTGTATATCCATAGATGGCTCTTTCTCTCTATCATGTTTCTCTTAGTAGGAGATTTCACTTTCACAAGAGGATTGGTAGCCTATGCTTTCTACTTCTGAATACTCTTTAGGGGTAAGTGAGCGTAGACCTCTTCTATATTGCAAAGAGAAAGGAGCGATATCTTTATTCTTTTCTTCAATCATTTATTCTTTCAAATCTGAGACAACTAGTGTACTAGGGGTGCAAAATAATTCATCCATAGTTATGGCATCATCAACACTATCATCAATCATAACTGGAAGGAATTCTTCTTGGGAAATAGAGAGAGAAAACTGTTCATCTGTATTTGCATGATATTCACTTTCATCCTCGCTTTCTCTCTCAATCAGATCTTTTCCAGACTCATCACACGAGTAACACTCTATCATCTATAGAATGTGGAGTGCAAACCTCTTACAATAGTCATCAAAAATAAGATGAGCCAGGTAAATCTTCCTATAATATGAATTAAAATCATCGTGAAAATCCTTCAAAGAATAGATACTAGCAGGAGGGAGAGATAGACACCATCCAAGAGAATCTTACTCTAGAGAAAAACAAAACATCTTGATCCAAACATCCTCATGAAAGAAGCCATGTTCAAGCATGTATGCATGAAATTTTAATAAGTTCTCATCGGGATGGTCATGCTTGCTTCCTTTAAATCTCATAAGATAATCATCCCATTCGTTTATAGCCGACAATGGATGTGGATAACCATATATGGTTGAGAAATTGAAAGGGGAAAACTTTTGAACGAAGATAGCTGAGAGATGTGGCTCCTCCTTTTCTCCTTCATGGATTTCCCTAGGATCAACTTCACAATCACTATAAACAGGAACCGTGGAAGAGCTCTACTTTTCATCGTCCTCACTTGGATAACCGTCAAAAGCTGTTTTTTCTTGGTCAGTATCTAACATCACTTCCTCGTCATAAGTAGGGATTCCAAAAACATTTGTTTCAAGGGCTGGAATATCCTCTGCATATTCTTCATAAGAGCAGCAAGAAAAATCTTCGTCCAATACCTCCATCCTTGTAGAAAGAGATTGTACTAGCTCCATCAACTCCTATGAGGCATATCCTTCATTCTCACGACTTCTGTTCTCATATCTTTCATTCTCACAACTTTCATTTGAAACAGTCATACTTTGAACATGGTCATTATATTCTTCACAACAATTATGACAAATTAACTTAGAAGAATAAAACTTTTGACAGTGTCTATTGAAAGCTGCGTGAAAATCTCTCAGTGAGGGGATGCTAGCAGGGGGAAAGGATCGATACCACTCACGAGCATCCCCATCTAATGAGAAAATGAACAACTTCATTAATACATCATCATGATGTATCTCCCACTGATGCATGAGTTCACGAAACTCATGAAGATGCTCGACAGGATTGTCATCTCTGTGTCTTCTAAATATAGGAAAATAATCACCCCATTCGTCCACAGTAGGGACAACATTAGGAAAACTAGGAACAATAGAAAAATTAAAGGGAGCAAACCATCGAGCTAGGATGTTGTCCATTTCGAACCAGTGGAGTCACCAATTGATCCTTTAACCATGTTTTCGCCAGGTGAATGATATGTAGAATGAGTGTCTGGTCTTTTCCCACCATCAAAGACCAACTATGATCATTGTGTTCTCCCTGGGGCTGCCAGGTGTAGCCATAAGAAGTTACACTAAAAGATCCGAGACAATGTAGTCACTGCAGTGGACTTGCCAGGTTCAAGTTGCAATCTTCAAAAGGTTCTAAATTGTGATGCACCTTCAAAATGGCGCCATAAATGTTAGCATTGGAAGTCACCTCTGGATTGCAGCAGAGGTAAGCCCAAGGCCCATAAGCTTGTATGTCACAGTAAATAATTTTAGGAGAGTTGTAATGGATGCAAACTCAGGATCATGTCTATTTAACTCATAAACACTAGGTTGATACGCGCATATAAATGAGGTCTTGATCTAACTTTATTTAGTAGGCTTTTATAGTGGTGAGTAGAAAGAAGAGCATGAGAAAAGCATGAAGTTCTACTATGGACATCTGGTCTTCAAGCGACCTTCTAAGGAAAAGATTCAGACGCAAGATCCTCTTGGATCTGAAAACTTCAAGAAACTGAAAGCATTGTAACGACAACTGCAATTAAACCTACATTACACTATAGTCACAACAATCAACTGGATCATCCATTCCTGAGATTTCAGTATCAAGAGTGAAAGAAAAGAAAGAGAAAGTTGACTACCATTAAACAAGAAGTCTCAAGTAGTAATACATAACCAGAGAACCAGAGGCCTCATTAAAACTTTATAATCGGGAGCGTAGCTCTACCATCGACCATAGCATAATATAAAAACTAAGTATTTATACTCAAAGAAACTTTCTCCCTTCAAAAGTGTTCTTTGGTCACTGCATTCAAGGCTTGGCATCTGCATCTTCTTCTGTGAGGCCACACTTGCATTCTTCTATCAGACGCAAGCTCGGATCAGTATGGGCTTCAAAAGAAAATCCTTGACAAGAGACTTTCGGCTGAATTTCTACCCTCCATGGTCGGTTCTTCCATGCTTTTCATTTATGTGGTGAAATGAGGTTTCAACCACCTTCCCCATTCTCATTAACTACCTGCATTGGGATCGAGACAAATTCTGACATTTGTGAATGTTCCAGGCGGTGCCCATGACTCTCCCCAATTGATATCGGCACCTTGAAATCACACCAATATTCTACTGAAACCAAGAGGGGTGTTTCGATATTTTGCGCGGCTCCATTGCAATGCTCCAAACGATTGTGGGTTGTGACCTTGTGCTTATCCATATCAAATATCGGGATTTCACATTTCGGGACTCCTCGCTCCCCCCTGATTCACAATGTCCCGATGCCCGAAACTGTGAAACAGTTCATATGGATCAATGGTTGGATTTACCTTGAATCTGATGGCCATGATCCTCTCCTCGAAAAACCTCAATTGCCCACTACTCGACAGGTGCTTACTTTTCTTTATGGCCCTGATTTCCATATGATAGTGGGCCCAACTTTCGGGTGTGTCATGATTTCACATTTCGTGAACTCTCGTTGCGCTTCCTACGTAAAATTCTGAGTCGCAAAATCGCAACCCCCTCGGATTAGGTGACGCATGTCTCTTTTCGTTGGATGAACCAGATCATATCAGCATTTCGGGACCTTGTATATCGTCACTTCTCACGTGAGCCTTCATGTTGAAGGAAAATATCCCTGTGGACAGGTAGATATCCTCTTGAGAGATAGACTCTTAACTCTTAAGATAGAAGACGCTTAACGTGGACACTGACTTCCTTTCAGATCTATACAAACTAATGCATGAGGAGGAAGGAGAACAGGAGTATCTTTTTACCGACGTTTGTCCCTGCACGCTCCAAGTTGAGCTCCGATCTTTTGCTCCTCGATGAGACCTGTAGACAAACAATAGTACAACCACTTCCTACTCTATTGATATTAGCTCGAAAATAGATCTATCTATCAACGATAAGTTCATGTAAGATCGAACACGAACTAGAAAGAAATAGGCCAAGTGTGTCATATCGATGAGAACAATGACAAAAGTAACTTACAACTGTGGATGCGAATGCGACAATTTCGTCAAGTCCCATTTGTCTAAACCTTGCTCAAAAGATCCATGACCCAGATGACAGCAGCTTCACTGATTACTCTCCTCCAGTTCACCGTGTGTTTCCTATGAGATCATAAGTTTCATGCTTGCAATTCTTCTCCCCTTTTCCACCATCATAGAGCCTACTTATATAGGTTCAGAGAGACTTAATCTCTTGAGGTATCTTTAGGGTAAGTTGAGGAATTCCCTCCTCAGATCAAGGACCTTCTCCTAAGATCATGGTTGACCCAAGAATTCAAATGCAACTGCCCTCCATTCTTGAAAGATCCTCCCCTTATTCTCCTCAACAGATCAACTACTACCCAGATTAGACAGCGCTCCCTCAAACTGGGCATTAGGGCGCTATAGCACTCCCTAGTAGGCTCAAGGGGAGCGCAAGCGCTCTAAAATTCTATAGAACTCCTGCAGAGGGGCAGTTTGGTGCTATAACGCTCCCTAGAACCTTATAGGGGAGTGCCAGCACTCCTAAGGGTGATGTAGGGGAGTGCTCCCTTCTAAAACTTTAGTTTGAAAGCTCCTTTCAGGTGGCAAGAGATACCTGACTTCAGTTAACCATCCCTCTTCCTCCAAATCAGGTGTTTGAGGTATTCTAAGTGTCTCCTTAGTGTCATCATCGTGGCAGTATGCTTTGTTTGACATTTGCGACACTTGTGAACAACATGCGACACTTGCGACAGTTGTGAGGAACATGTGACACTTGCGACACTTATCAAAGAGAGTAATGTTGATGTGTAACAGATTGCCCCCCAAAGTATGAAGTTAGAAGATGAGAACTGATAACTGAAATGCTTTTTAGAATTTCAAGAAAGGGTATAGATGCAGAGAACCTGATATAAGCTGCACACAAACATCCAACAAATATCATGACATGTTTCAAAACCCAAGGCAGGCATACCTATGCTTGGGTGATCAAGACTTGCAAGATATGGCTGCCATAAAATACACTGCGGATCCATAATTGTATTGATAAAAAGGTA